>JAURVB010001730.1:0-88493 GCA_033002965.1 Piper betle | reverse complement strand
CGGCGGTGGCGCGAACGGGGGCGGCGCGGCACGAGGGTTTGGGCGTGGGGGAGAAAACGTCGGGCAGTGTGTGGTGGCAAACTCGTAAACAATACTTGACTCGTCTCCGACTCGAGTCAAGTATCATAACTAACTCGTATTAAATCCTAAAAAATTTCATAAAAATCGGGAAAAATCCCGTAAAATCAAACAACACCAAAAAAATTATAATGACATGCTCTAGAACTATCAACCCACCCAAACTGCCCGAACGCGTCCTAACGCGGTAAACGACCTAATATTAATTCTACGATCCACTATATATAAAAGTAATAAAAAAATGACTGGCATACTCTCATATATCTGATAACTCATTCTGTTCTGCTGTATTCATGACGTTATCATCATATATTTGGGTACGCATGACCCTCATAGCTCATACACGAGACCGGCGTCGGCTCGGTACACGTGTCCTGAAACTGACTCAACTCGAAAAATAACGGTCGACCCGACCGGTTCTGAATATAAAACCCTAACTCGAATCGTGGGTTTTACAATTCGTATATACAAAGTGTATAAAAAATATTTATACAAAGTACATTATATATTAGTATACACAAAGTATACAAAAATATGCACATAAAGTATATTTTAAAATATTTTATATACACAAAGTATATAAAATTATGTACACAAAGTGCATTTCTTATGTTTTTTAAAAAAATGTAAATTTTAGACACAAAATACATCAAAATGTGCATATTATTCACTATGTATATGAAATAAATGATATTTTATTAGAAAAAAATTGTGTGATGACTGCACTTAAGCATGTCATTAGTTATTGATATTTGTGAACACAAAATACCACTAAGTATATGTGTCATTTGTAACAAGCTATTTAAAAATTTATTATCGGTTTTATTTTCAAGTCTATTATCTTTCAATTATTGTCACAAAAAAATTTTAGACATTAAAATTGATAATACTTGCAAATTTACATCATCTATTTTGACTATATAATTTAGTCATCACTTTCTCGAATATAAATTGAATTAAAAAATATAACTAATACAAAGTTAAAATAAAATATTGGTAGACAATTGCTAAAAAAATGATGAAGGCCTAACATTCATTTTAACTCACAAAGACAAAAATTAAATATTTGACGGATAGCTACAAAAATGATCTTAATCATGGAAAATTTTCATATGATTGTCACCTAAACAATTTCTTATTAAAATGGAAAGTGATATATAATATTTAAAATAATGGATATGAAAAATTTAATGAAATTAAAAATCTAGCTTATAATCCGGTCTACCAATATTATCCGCCAACGAAAGAGTTCCAATTATCTTTCATACCCAATATTTAGAATTGGTTTAATATTTATCACAAAGACAATAGTAAACCACTTAAATCTTATAAAAATTGGTCTAAAATTAATCTAATTCAAAAAATTCGGTTGATGTTATATTGGATTAGTATATTCACAGTCAAATTTGATCCAAGTCCATTTTAGAAAAATATTCCCGCTCGGAACATATCCATTAAATCCGGTTATACTATTTCGGCTCACCTAGAACCAATGACTCGATCGCTAAGAAGCAATCATCGAAAAAATCAAATAAAAGCCAGCTGTTTCCTCCAAAATTGGATCTGGCCAGAGATCCCTAAAAATGAGTTATTTCTTTCAGGGAAGGAGTCCCACCGGAGATGTCGACGGTCGGCGAAGCCTCTCCGGCATGACATCCTCGTCAAGGTAGAGCAATAAAAAATAGTACTCGTCTCTTTCCCGTGAGATCGGAGCTCACATTATCATGCCCCAAGCCATAGCAGTGATTGCTGCCGTTAACAGAAAAACTGTTCGGCGAGTCTCATCAGGATGATTGCTTGCAAAGGCTTAGCTGATTCCAACCTTGAAAGACCAGAAATGATCAACTAGCGGCCGTTACCTGCTGGCAATGGGAGTACTGAAACTCTATCAGGATACCAGAACCCAAACTTCAACATTGCTTGGGTCAACTGCAAAGTAGATCTATACCAGAACCCAAATTTCAACATTGCTTGGGTCAACTGCAGAGGAGATCTATACCAGCAAAAGCAGCGTACCAGACTTGACGAAGTCTCGGCAGTGTGTGTTGGCCGGAGGTTGCCGAACTCACAAAGAGTCGACGGTCGTAGGATTTGTCGGTGATGACCGGATTCACAGAGTCGACAGCGACAATGAACAACATCAAAAATTTGAATTGTTATGCTTCCCTACATTATTGTATGCATATCGATATTGATAATCAATAAGATCTGAGAATGTATGAGAGTAAATCTAACAAGAACGAACACATCTTTAAATTAGATTTACATATTATCAATTATATTACAGTAATTCCTATCAAGCAAAAAACAAAATTTGCATGGTTTATAAAGAACTGTAAATACCAGATCAATTTGATTGGTTGAAACAGATAAAGACCACAACTTTATTATAATTATCGATTCTTGATTATCTATTACAAATCAAATTGGGAAAAAAATTGTGGAAGAAATATTTATTTTATAATAATAATGACGAAAATGATAAATAAATTATCATAAAAGAATTAATAAACATGATTTATGACCAACAAATAACTTAAAAATAGCATGGAACATCTTGACTCCAATACCAATGAAGAATTAAATATATGATAAAAAATAAATAAGATAAAAACTTATTTTGCTAGAGAATGAATTAATGGACAAGAATTACCACGCTCATAAGTTAAGACTTAATCTACAAAAAAAGTTTGATTTCACGACCAATCATCCCTCTCTTTTGAAAATACAACAACTCCTTATTCTTCATCTACTTCATCTTTTTATGTTGGGGGAAGATATAATATTTATAAGTTTTTTCATCATTATCTTAAATTAATTTAAAAAAATATATAAAGAAATAATATTTAATTAATTTAAGACTAGGTCAAAATTAATATCTTTATTAATTTGGTAAGTTCACCCCTTTGCAGAAGTGTCTCCACTAAAACATACGCACAGGATGACAAGATACAAGTTATATCACTTCAAACAACTGTATTAAATAGCTGCAAAAACCATATAACCTGCAAACCCAACAACTTATCCACTCGCGTACAATTGAACTCAGCAGGAGTCACAAATGGGCCAAGTAGCAAATAAGTAAAGTGGCCAGTGAATCTAGATTAGTAAGAAAGAAACAAGAAATGGCCATCATCTTCTTCCTGGCCAATTCAATTCTACTAAAGAGTATTATAGCTTCCCCTTACAACCTTCGCTCATAAAAGAAAAGTGGTCCTTAATAGGCTTGCTTATTGGATATCTTCCCTCTTCTCTCTATTGAATAATCATGCAAATTTAGCTTGAATACTATCACCAATTACTAATGCTTGTAGATTGCTGGTCCCAAATCCGAATAGGGTAGTAGGATATCCCACTATAAAAATTTTGTCAATTGTGAAAACATTGACCTTAATTTAAAGCCTTTTTCCCCAACACCTTTAGGGTAGAAATATCACCATCTATTGTCTTTGTATCGCCGGTTGAGAGCAACATAAACTAAATTCCCCACTTGAAAGAACTGTGACTCTTCTATTTCCATTGGGGTGGTTCATTCCACATGGAGTAGATTGAAACAACATATATTCAATTCAATAATAATAATGCACAACAACCAAACAATGTGGTAAAAACTTACATAAATCACTCTACCAGAAGCTCCAAATCTTTGTCATAATGCCCCCCGCAATCCACCAACTTCGAATTCTCAACCCTCTGTAGAACATCCTCATGAATGTAGCACCTGCTCGCAATGCTCCTCTTACTCACCTTATACCATAGATCAAAATCCCTAGCCTCACAGAGAATCGGAACCACCTTAGAAAACGTCAAGTAGCTCGGCGAAATGCTCCTCTTCCCCATGTCGCCATACAACCTCTTCACCTCGTCCACATTCTTCTTCTCACACCACCCTTTGGTAAGGGCATTGAAGCTATGGACATCAGGCCTCAAACCACTCTGGGACAATCAGTCGAACACCTCCGCGCCGAGGCATTGAAGCCACCAACATCCGGCTCCACCCCGCACTCGTCCATCCTCTCCCAGACCTTGTCGGCATCTTCGAAACGCCGATTCTCGTACAATGCAGTGAGAATCGTATCGAAGATTGCAATGGTGGGCGCAATGTCGTCATATTTCATCTTCTCCAACGCCGACAAGGCTTCTTCCAACCTCCCCATCTCGCAATAGGTACGGATCAGCAGACGGTAGGAGACGAGGCCAAGTTTTATCGACAATTCGCCGGCGGGACAGCCGAAGAAGAAGTCGGGGACCTTGTCGGGATTGCCGGGCTCGACGGCGGCGGAGAGTAGGGTGTTGAAGGACATAATGGAGCGGGGACAGCCGAGGCGGGGGAGCTGGTCGAGGAGGTCGCGGGCGTGGCCGAACATGCCAGCCTTCCCGTAGAGGAAGATGAGGCGGGCGGGGAAGCCCTCCTTGTGGACGTCGCAGTACTGCTTCTGGGCGGAGAGGATGTCGTGGACAGAGGAAGGTCACCAGCTGCGGCGAGGCGGCGGACGGCGGAGCGGTAGACGCCGGGGTTGCACCGGAAGCGGTAGACGTCGCTGGAGGACTTGACCTTGATGACCAGCTCGGGGAGGTCGCGCTCCGAGTTGGCATCGTCGAAGAGATCCTTCAGGGTGCGTTGGGACGGGGCCTCGTCGCCGGCCGAGGTGGCGGAGGACATGGTGGCGAGCGGCGACGGACATGGTGGCGGGGGAGGCGAGGGAGTTTAGGGTTTTAGTTAGTGCTCAAAAACTTGAACCAGGCTGGGTTGGGTCTCGCTAATCGAGCATGTATGAGTCTTGCTTGAGTTAAACAATGCTATAATTTAATTTATTTATATTCGATTTATTTAGTGGTGTTTGTGTGTGAGGATTTTAGATTCGGTCCAAATATTTAAAGCTCGAATTTAGATTAAAAATTGGGATCATGGATTCGGGTTAAGATTTTGTCTATGAGATCTCATCTAAAATAATTAGTTTTATATTAATATTTTGATACAAACTAATTTTTAATTTTGTATCATATATTTTGGGGAAGAAAGGGAAAAAAACATGATAAAATTAAGAAATAAGATAGACAAGTAGTAAGATGGATCCCAGGAGAATTGTAGAAAAACTATGGAAGAAGATAAAAACTTTTCACTTCATTGTTTTTACTCTAACTACAATGTTATTTTATTAACTTACATTCTTCCTATGACCAAAAGTCCCTCATTTATCAATCCTGTAAGGATTAGATCCTCTTTATTTTTCTCCTAACCACTTTCAACTTATGAATCATTTGCCCACGCATATCAAATTTTTCGGCATATTATTTAATATATACAAATGAACAACAAGGAGGCTGCCATAAGGTTTCGAATTTTGACCGCCATTCTGCATTGGCAATACCAGCCAATCACAGCAAAAATAAAAAAATAAAAATGCAGCAACAGAAATATTATAATAGGGTAAAAAAATGAAACCTTTTAACTCAATAAATACATAATTTATATAACTCAAGTGGATGAGGTTTGGGAATTTGTTGTTTTTAAATACCAAGGATATCTTGATCTATTCTAGCTCATATTATATTACATGCACAAATAATAATGGCATCTAAGGGTGTTCATTTGGTGAGTCCAATCGAATTTTAATCAAATCAAGGTTGACTAGTTTGATTTTGATTTTGAGTTGAATTAAAAAGTATTTGAGCCTATTTGAGTTAAATTTACACTAACTTCGTTCGTATTCACTAATGTTATTTTTTTGTATAATTCATCCTAAAATTTTTTTTATAATTTAAAAAATTTAAATTTGACATAATTATACATAAAAGATAATCTAATAATATATACATTTATTTAAATTTAATATCATATAATAATATTTTATAATTTAGTTATATTTATATTAAAAAATATAAAATAAATATGGTAAAAAAATTTATATCACGTATCGAGCTTCCGGTCATTTAATATTAAGTTAAACATTAATTCGAATATTTTTAACCGAATATAGAGCAGCTCTGCTTCGGACTAAATCTTTTACTTCAAAACGAAAACTCAAAAGAGGACTGGCATGATTGCAACCACAAACCATTTTGTCTACGGTCATTCACGAACGCTGAAAGTCCATCTGTAATCTTCTAGTAGCTGTCAAACCTTTGGCAAATCAAAGTTTACACCGACACATATATCTACATCCAAGAAACACAAGAACGCAGACCCCAATGTGACCCCAGTGGTTCTTTCTAACTTTCCATTGATCAGTACGCAGCCCCTTCAATGGTGTGTATATATCTCATCAACCCGCTGTCCAGAACTCCCATCAAAGGATATCGACTTCCAGTTAGCAAGAACCATGGAAGCAGATCATGAGAACCATGAATCGAAGCCACATCTGGTGTTCCTGCCTTACATGGCCAAAGGCCACTTGATCCCCATGGTTGACATGGCCAGGCTCTTTGCCAGGCGTGGTTCCGCCGCCACCATCATCACTACTCCAGCAAACACAGCCTGGTTTGCTGCCATCACCGAGCGAGAGATTGCTGCCGGTCTATCCATCTTGACTCACACTGCCACCTTCCCTCCAGTCAAGGCAGGGCTGCCTGAGGGCTGTGAGACCCTGGACGACCTACCCTCCGGTGACATGATCGGTAAGTTCTTCAATGCAACCATCATGCTGAGGGGGCTGTGGAATTGCTCCTCAAGGAGCTACGTCCCAAGCCACTCTGCATTATATCTGACATGGGCAATCCCTTGGTCGACCAAGGTAGCCCACAACCTTGGAATCCCCAGATTTGTCTTCCACGGATTCGGTTGTTTTTCACTGCTGGCTATTCACAACTTCCGTCACTACAACATGGAGAGAGTGATTTCTGACTTGGAGCCCTTCTCAATTCCTGGCTTACCAGAAACAATCAAGTTCACAAAGTCTCAAACACAGCTTGCAATGGGCAGCTGCCAGAGTCTCAGAGCATCAGAGATAGTTTGTTGGAAGGGGAGGCAACGGCTGACGGTGTGGTGATGAACACATTTGATGCACTAGAGCAAGAGTATCTAGTGGAATATCAAAAGGCCAAAGGGAAGAGGGTGTGGACTGTTGGACCTCTCTCACTGTGCAGTGCCACCGCCGATGACAAGGCTGACAGGGGCAGCAAGTCCACTGCTAACATTGAGAGTATCAGATGGCTTGACATGAAAGACCCAAAATCCGTGATATATGTTAGCTTTGGCAGTGTGAGCCACTTGAAGACTTCAGAGATGATAGCCGTTGGACTTGGGTTAGAGGCATCTAATCACAATTTCATTTAGGCAAGAATTCACAAGAGATAGAAAGATGGCTTGGAGAGGAAAATTTTTGAAGAGAGGGTGAAAGGTGTTGCTCACCTATTAGTACTAGAAGAACTCAATTGTCAATTTTGGCTTTTCATTTATCACACTAATGGTTGATATTTCATATACCTATGTGTGATTTTGTCCTTTTTTATAAAAGTTTAATAAGGTGGCTTCTAGAATTCAACTCATATTCTTCTATATGAAGACTCTTGAGAGTTTTTTTAGCATATTTAGCTCATAAAGAGAGAGTTGGAGAAATTTCTCATCATGTCAAGTAAAAGTCGGGGTCTTAATCCAGGGTGTGAGGTTGATCTAATTTCTTTTGAGGTACATGTTAATTTCTCAATTTCTCATGAAAACGGTAACTCACAAATAGGGGTGCTAATTGAGCAAGCGAGCCGAGCTCGACTTATGTTCGAACTCGGCTCGAATAGTTCAAAACTCGTTTGAATTCGATTCGAGATCAAATAGTTCGAAACTTGTTCGACCTCGACTCGAGGTCAAACGAGTTTTGAACATATATGTTCAAGTTTGACTCGAATATCTTTTATGTGTTCGAGGTCGACTCATGCTCGAATACACTTAAACTGTTTAATTTTTCAGAGCTCAAACCCAGCTCGTTCGTGAGCTCGAAACTAGCTCGATTAAAAGTCAAAAGTCCCTCACTTAAAAAAAAGCACTCAATGTGGATTGAAGCCACAACCTTGAGGTCATCAAGGTGAATACTTACCATCTCAACTATCTCACTTCTTTGTTATTATATTGTATGTACATATATATATAAATAAATAAATAAATAAATAAATAAATAAATAAAATATAATATAATATAAAACTATATTATTATATTATTTTATCGAGTCGAGCCACAAATCGAATTCGAGTCGAGTTCGAGTTATAACCGACTCGAGTCGAGTCGAGTCAAATACGACCTTGCTCAAGCTCGGCTCGTAAGATTCGAGTTCGAGTCGAGTTTGAGCTCGAGCATTTAAATTTTGAGTTTCGAGTCGAGTCAAGCCGAGCCAAACGCTAAATGCTCACGAGCTGGCTCACTCAATTAGCAACCCTACTCACATCCAAGGTATAAGGCAAGACTTGTGGTGAAAGGTTTCGGGCGGAAGAAAGGTATTGACTTTGACGAAATTTTCTCACCGATTGTAAATGTCTTCAATCCATTGTGTGCTAGGTTTAGCTGCAAGTATGGATTGGAGGTTGAACAGTTAGATGTGAAGACTATATTTCTCCATGGTGATCTTGATGAAACAATATGTATGGAATAACCTAAGGGTTTTGTGGATAAGGAAAAGAAACAGATGGTGTGTAGATTGGAGAAGAGCTTGTATGGCTTCAAGTAAGCTCCTAGACAATAGTACAAGAAGTTCGATTCTTTTATAGATAATCAAGGCTACAACAAAACTATTTCAGACCATTGTGTATTTATCAAGAAATTTGGAAAGAATGGCTTTATTATTTTGTTTCTTTATATTGATGATATATTGATTCTTGGACAAGATAAAACAAGAATTGTAGATTTGAAACAAAATTTAGGGAAATCCTTTGCTATGACGGATTTGGGTGCAGCTAGGCAAATTCTTGGCATGTCCATCCAGCGGGATAGAAAAGTTAAGAAGATTTAGTTATCCCAAGAGAAATACATTGAGAAGATTCTTGAGCGATTCAACATGAAGGAAGCCAAGCCGGTTTCTATTCCATTAGGAGCTCAATTCAAATTGAAGAAGGGTGAGCTTAGTGATACAGAAGTAAATGAAATGAAGAATGTCCCTTATGCATCTATTGTAGGGAGTCTTATGTATGCTATGGTTTGTACTAGACCAGACATAACGTATGCTGTCGGGGCAGTGAGTAGACATTTGTCTAATCCTCGTAGAGAACATTGGCAAGTAGTTAAGTGGATATTGAGATATTTGAGAGGTACTTTCAAGTTGGGTTTATGCTTTGGGGGAGACAAGCCTATATTATTATGTTATAGTGATGCAGATATGGCTGGTGATCTTGACTCTAGGAGGTCTACTTCTGGGGTTGTTGTTACTTTTGTGGGTGGTGTTGTTTCTGGGCAATCCGAATTGCAAAAGTGTGTTGCTTTATCCACAATTGAAGCTGAATTCATTGCAGTTATAGAAGCTTGCAAAGAGGTTCTATGGTTGAAAAGATTTTTGAATGAAATTGGTATAAGTCAAGATAAATATGAGGTACTTTGTGATAGTCAAAGTGCTATACATTTGAGTAAGAACTCTAGTTTTCATTCAAAGAGTAAACACATGAGATGTTCGATATCATTTAGTAAGAGATGTGTTGGAGAGAAAGTTGTTAGAGTTGAACAAGGTTCACACTGACAAGAACGTCTCAGATATGTGAACCAAAATTGTGACAAAGGACAAATATTTATAATTGTGACAAAGGACAAATATTTATTTTGTCAAAATGGAGTTGGTATGGAGAATTTTGCTAACACTTATATCTAGTTAGCTCATGGATTCGTGAAGGGAGGATATGTTGAGTTTCCCTCACCCATTCGTATTGAAAGAACTCAATTGTCAATTTTGGCTTTTCGTTTATCACACTAATGGTTGGTGTTTCGTATACCTATATGTGATTTCATCTTTTTCTATAGAAGTTTTAATGAGGTGACTTCTAGAATTCTACTCATATTCTTCTTGAAAGTTTTTGAGCATATTCAACTCATAAAGGGAGAGTTTAGAGAAGTTTTTCATCATTTCAAGTTGAAGTCGGGGTTTTAATCTAGGGTGTGAGGTCGATCTAATTTATTTTGAGGTGTATGTTAATTTCTCAATTTGTAATATATTTATTTCTCAAGAATTGTATATTTCAGATTTTGTTCTTTGTCTGATTTATATTAATAGAGTTTTGTCAAACTTTTATTTGATACTTGATTATAAGAGATTTTCTTAATTAAAGTTGATCGAGTGGGTTGGTTTTTTTTTTTAATTTGGAAGAAAGTTTTCATCTATTTTTTATCTTGGTGTTTCTTATTTATCTTATATTTGTTTTCATTTCATCTTGAGGGAAAATATTTTTTGGGTTGTTTACTAAAGTGTCTATTTCTCTACAAAAGGTAGGGGACCGGTGATCAAGGGGTGGGCACCTCAAGTGCTGATACTCTCACATCGCTCAACTGGTGCATTCCTCACACATTGTGGGTGGAATTCAACATTGGAAGGAATATGTGCCGGGGTGCCCATGGCAACCTGTCCCATGTTTGCAGAGCAGTTCTACAATGAGAAGCTAATAGTGGAGGTGTTGCAGGTAGGTGTGAGCCTTGGAGTGAGGCAGGGAACTGCGTGGGGACAGGAGGAGGTGGGGGATCAGATCGACAAGAAAGCAACAAGGAGGCTGTGGAAATGGTGATGTACGAGGGGGAGGAAGGAGAAGAAAGGAGGAAGAGAGCCCAAGATCGGGCTAAGCTGGCAGAACAGGCCATGAAAGTGGGTGGCTCTTCATACAGGAATGTGGATCTCCTCCTAGACTTTGCTAGAAAATATGCCGGTAGCGGAGAGCTGTCCCACGTACTTGACTCTTGATTTCTGCTCAAAAATGTTAAAAAGTGTCATGGCAATAATTTTCCGCAATGCCTTTTGCAGACAAAGTTTACTACATGTATGATCAAATGAATGGTTTTGGAACTACAACGCAGGCGTTTTAGTTTTAGAAATGCACATGTTTACATTCCTTGGACCTTAAAGAATTGACAAATTTAATAGCATAAACATACTCCTTGATCCTTCAACAAAAAAATTGCAATTTACCTGCTCAAGTGTTGTCTAGACACCAATGATGCCAGGCGGCTATCTGCAAAGACTGGTCTTCATCGTGGAAAAGCTCCCAACATCCACATCTATAACACAAAAAACTAATTTCAATCCACAGTTTACTTTAGCTAGTAGATTTTCCGGATTAGCTTCAGTCCTAGCAGTAACATAGCCCCACTGATCACAATGGCTTACAATTCCAACAATAACCATATAATCTTTAGATCAATGGATAAAATCATATGGCTAATCTCATTCTCAGATTATAGCACATCAAATTAACAAAAATTTTTTCTCAAAACCACATTCAACTTATGAATCATTTGCCTACGCATATCAAATTTTTCCGCCTTATCATTCAGCAATACATACGAATCGTCGGCGAAAAGACCTGCTACAACCATAAAGTTTCGACTTTTGACGGCCATTCTGCATTAACCATACCAGCCAACACAGAAAAAACAGCAACACAAATATTATTATAGAGCAAAAAGATGAAACCTTTTACGCAGCAATGACATGAAAGCGCGATAAAGCGACCTGAGGACGGTGGCTGCGCCGCCAGAGGAGACGGCGGAGAGCAGCTGGTTGGAGTTCATGATAAGCAACGGCCACACGTAAAAAATATGACTCGAGTTTGATTCAACTCTAATGTTACAGAACTCCGCTTTGTAGTTAAAAAAATTAATAGGTAAAGGTAATGCCCGATTTGACTCCATACTCCACCGAGTTTGATTCATATGCCCGATTCATAACATCTTTGGGCAGCATTTGCAGTTCTTGAAGTGCTAGATCGGTTTTAATTATTCAAGCATTGAATTAATTGAGGGCATTTTTCATCAATCACTCTTTTTATTCCAGCATGACTAATATGTTTAATATTTTTAAGACCTTCAAAATTAGTCCTTTATCTAATACATAATCAAGGAAGATTCAATTTATTAATAGAATTAGATTATAGGTTTTAAATTTTGATTAATTATTTTTGAAAAAATAATTTAGGACCATTAATTTATATTTTAAATTAAGTCGTTACAAATAATATCAGAGTCACCCAAGCGTGACTCTACATTGGATAATGTGCGAAATTAAACTAATATAAGGTAAACTACTAATTATAAGGTGAGTATAAGAATTTCAAGAACATAAATTGTTGAGGTGGACAGATTGTAAGACCAGTAAAAATAATTCAGCATTTAATACTTAGAAGGTAAGCTTAAATTTATCAGTGATAATGAAATATAATTTATATATGTTTAATTTTGATTAACCATTTTTATAAAAATGATGTAGATCTATTACTAACACTTTCGACAGTCTTGTTCTTAACAAATTCCTCATTGATTTTGTGTCATTCCCTCGCTAACGCATAAAAGCAATCAAAAATCACTCGCAAGCATGTCTTTTTAACTTCACAATCCGTTCCATATATAATCTTTATGAACAAGAACAGGTCACCCTAAGTTGTGGAGAGATTGGAAGTGAAGTTATTGTAACATATCACGGCGTCCATCACGACAGGTGTCCGAACCACAAAAGAACAAAAATAGAGTTCGCCATCTTAGCAACTTCCTCGTTGGTTCCGTATCGCTTACTAATGTATAAAGCAGTCAAAACTCCCGCGCATTCATCTTTTCTTTCTCAAACGTCACAATCCCAATCATATCGAATCTTTATCAGAAAGACTTGGCCCCTAAGTTGGGGAGATTGGAAGTAAATGTATGTAATATATAATGGAGCCACAAAGAACAAAAATAGAATCTTCTTCCATATCTGCATTTTAGAACCACAGAAGATGGAACCTTTTGATAACTAATGTCAATTGTCAAAAGCCAAAAAAGTCATTGTATTTTATTCATTTAAAATTGATATAAATAAATTAATCAGCTCCCCATTTAACCTGCTTATTTTGTCGGTTTTCTAAAACTTAAAAGTAAAATAAATTTCTTATAAAAACAATGTTTTTATGAGTAACTGTTCCACTTTATTCCAAAAAAATTGCTTTGATTGAAAAGGTGAATTGAAGTCGAATAATAAACAGTAATATATCGATAACCCATGCACTGGCCAAAATAAATGAAGTTGATTGATCATTTTTAACGTTAAATAATACCACTTAATTTTAATTTTGACGACATGGAGAAATCCCTGCCCACTAGTTTTGGACATTTAGTGAAAATTATTATATACTGCAATATATAGCGATTCAAAGAACAAAACAGCTAGAATAGAATCTGAATCACGGAAGCTACCCTCATTCGTTGTTTCTCACCAAGAAGGGAATATATAAAAAATAAAAAATAATAGATGAACAAAAAGTTAGGTTGATAAATAAAAATAAAGCTAGTTGATCATAGTAAAATGTATAACCAACGCCACTGCAGCAAGTGGCCTGTGGATATGCTATTTTTTTAGGGTGTGGAAGGATTTAAGTTTATTATTAAGTTTACATAACTTTTTATTTTCCGAGCCCAAGAGCTGTACATGACCTGAAGTATATGATATTAGGCATGTCGCATGGACGTAATTTGTACACTTTTCTTCATGTATAAAAGCTGTTTTTTGTGTCTACTTTTATAAAAGTCTAATTTTCTATTAGGATATGCTAGAGAGGTTTTTCTAAGAATTTCTTACCAAAGAAGGATTTTCTTTGCAAATTTAATAGATAAAAGAGGTTATTTAATCAGAATTACTGATTTAAGAATGAAAGGGAAATGAATAAGTTTTGTACTTGTTTTTATCTCTTTACCGTGAAAATTACTTCTTTTTGTAGATTGTAAGGTATTTAAAGGTAATTTTTGGTGGATTGTGAGGTATTTTTCATTCACAGTAACTCTCCATGTCTTTCTATTTATTATTATTTTCTATGCCATTATTTTTCTCTCTTTCTTCATATTTTCCTCCATTACACCGATTTGAGGAGGCTCAGACCACCCGCAACATTATCTTCTATGTTTATAAACCATTTGAGGAGGCCCAACCATTTTCTATATGTGTAAACCATTATGCAGTCTTCTTTATTTGTATATAGCAGAAAACCCATAAAAGACTAATTGCAAGGTTTAAAAAAATATGATGTTTGTCCGTTATCGCGGAATTGTATTGTCAGCACAAATAAAGTGCTTAACTAAGTAAATATCTTCACAAATAGGCATGATGAATCCACAGGTACCCTGCATATTAACCTTCTTTCAATATAATACTTTCATTAACCAAAGATTGATCACATAGACATAGCCATCAGATAGATTTATACAATGCGTACACAACTGATAGATTATATACCGAAGACCTACCAAACACAGGAACAGATTTACGCAAGGCCTGCTTAAGAACCTTACATGCTTTGTAACTTTAAAACCTTTATCTGAAAATATGACCACTTAGTACCATGTAAATGTAGAGAAGATGATCATTTGTAATTGAGATCAGGTGATGCAATTGCTGTTGCATTAATCTTGCCCATGTCTTCTACCAAATCCGGAGAACGTAAAGTAGGGGCAGGTGCAGATGCTGAAGCTCGGTCAACACGGTAAATCGCTGCCGCGATGGAGCTTGTCCTACGCCGGCGAGGGCAATCGTGGACGTCGTTGCTAGTAGATTTTGCTAGACGGGCACCAGGTATGCACTCCGGGGGTGACGGATGGGTGCCTTTCATGAGATTGGTCCCGACATTACTTTCTCGGCACGGAACAAGTGAAACCAACAAAACTAAAATGATCAGAAATTGAAGAACAATACTATTAGCCATGCCCATTGAGCAAGCTGAAGGGAAAAACAGGAATGACCGACTGAATTAAAGTAATCAACACCTAATTCACTGCCTTTCTTCTAGTTGAGTGATGAACTCATGAATTACTTTCCTACATATCTGTTTGTGTATATATAATAAACCTCAGCATGTTTGTGTTCTAAAGAAAAAATAAAAAATAAAAAAACTTGTAGTGGCACACTCCGTTTACTTTAGTTATTTGGATCATTGGATCGTTTTTTATCTTTTATATACCCTGAAAGGGAACATTCCCTTGGCAAATGGAATAAATATTTTGACCTGAAAGAGTCGTGAAGGTGTTACTGCTACAGATTGATTTCATTGATGAAGGATTGTTTGTTTGATTTAGAATTAAATTACTATTTTTTCTATTTCTAATGTAAACCATCGGAGAGAAAATTACTTTACTGTTATACATTTACATTAAGCAGAGAGCAATACATTATTGCAGGAACACCGGGAACAGCTGCTTGCATGGCATCCTTCGCAGTCTGCAATAACATGTTCAATTCCATGATGAAAATTGCTGGATAAATTAATGTGAGTTTATTAATTATTTAATTGCTGTGTTTCGAAGTTAAACACCAAAGATGTTTGAGAGATTTCGTGATTTAATGTTGCAGTATTATGACATGAGAAAGAAGTGTGAAGGTGACCTTTGTTACAACTTCTTCAACATGGAGAAGTTCCTCAGACAGAAATCTGTCAAACTCTCCGGGCGTGGGAGACATAAAATTTGTTTCTTGTAGCCCCACAGTATACAGGCTATGCTTACGGACTGGATGAGAAATTTGGAAGTGGGCATTCCTGCACTTGTTGAGGATGGAGTGAAAATGTTCATCTATGCTGGGGAATATGACCTTATTTGCAATTGGTTGGGTATGCTTAGAACATATTTGTATAATGCTATCATCATACCATCTTGACACATGTTGCTTGCTCATTTCTTTTTTTTCTTTTTATTTTTCTGGGTTTGAAATAATTACTTCTATGGATATCTGACCACAAGAAAAACCTGGCATTGCAACATGTGAATTTCTTTTTTCGTTCACAATGCAGGAAATTCTAGATGGGTTCAATCCATGGAACGGTCTGGTCAACAACAATTTGCTGCAGCTCCTAGCGATCCGTTTCTAGTTAATGGAACAGAAGCTGGGCTGCTGAAAAGCTACGGACCTGTTAGTTTATTCAAGGTACTGGACAACCTTCTTTTCTCAAGTTCATCATGCTCTTCAATATATATATTTTATTTTGTTAAGAAAACTATCGGGAATTTTATTTTCTAATAGATGGCCAACACTTGTTAAATGCATGCCAGATCTTCCAAATACTGATATCATCTGCAAAAACTATCTTTTTACCTGAATAAGGTATCTTGTTTAAGGTATTTATGGCTAGGAACCATTTTTGTTTTTTGGCTTAACTCAGTACGCAAATCATATGTTGTTCCCGATTTCATTCTGTTTTGTTGTTAATCTTGTAAAATCATTTTACAAAAAGCAAATCATTCTCTTTGATATGACCCTAAAACTTGGTTAAAAACTAGAAACTTCAGGAGCAGAGTAACAATTTCTAATTGTGGGAGTGTAACAATTTCTGACTTGTGGTCGGATGGGATTGCACTAGGTTCATGAGACAGGTCACATGGTTCCAATGATCCAGCCGGTGGCTGCGTTAGCTCTGCTAAAGAGGTGGATTCATGAAAGACTCGGCGACGCATTTGAGCAAGAGAATCCAGGCGCTGAGATTTAATGTGATACGGCCAAGTGGCAATCTCTATTTCACAGCATAATTAGGGAGGGACAGAGATTATATGTCATGCCATCAAAACAGAGGTTTAACAACTCCTCCTTTTGTCGTTAACTACAATTTGGGTAACATGTTATCAAATGATGATTGATCATCAATTTTGGATAAAGATGTTATCGAAATGGTGATGTTGGTTTTGCTAAATAAAATATCGAAGGTTTTAATGCAGTTTTGTGATAGTACTAAAACAGGGGGGAGAGCCAACATCAGTGTGGGCAGAGGGCTTCATCCAATCCCGCTCCACCTCCACGGCGCCCTTGTTTCCCTTAGGAGAATGCTGGCCGACATCACCATCAACGCCTATGACAGCGGCCACCTTCATGCTCCACCGCGTCATCCTGGCCACGAGGTCGCCGGTGTTCTGGAGCATGTTCTCCCATGGCCTCAGGAGAAGGAACTCTCCACCATTGACATCTCCGAGCAAGTCCACAGAGTCATGCCAAGCATTCATCGATGGTAGCCTCTTCTGCAGGGGCTGCAATCACAAGCTCTTGTCCCTTGTCAGCTTATTGGAGATTTCTTAGCAGGAGCCATGGATAACAAAGAATAAGAGAGAGAATGAATGAATGGAATAGGTAAAATGAAATTGGAATTGGATTTTGCAAAACAACATCAAAACAGAGACAGTTTTCTTCTCCCCTATTCTAACATACATCTCTCATTTCAAAACTTCAACTCTTCCCCCCAAGTTCACATTTTTGCCCTTCCTCACGCTATTAAACTTCAGCTAACTTTATTTGTATCACTCAACTACATCTATGTAGACATCCACCCCGAGAGTCCCTAGCACATGAGTTTGTCCCTCTCGAGGGTTGCTGACAAGTACAACATTGTCGACCTCAAGGATGTTGAGAAAAATCCCCTAAATTGGAGATCAACAACATCGAACAAAAGATTTGGAAAAAATAATACCTAAGAAATAAAATAAACTAAAACAAAAAACAGAGATTTAATGTGGAAACCACGTGTGACAACAACGCAGTTAAATCTCTATTTTTTGGTTTTGTTTTATTTTATTTCTTAGGTATTATTTTTTCCAAATCTTGTGTTCGATGTTGTTGATCTAATTTAAGGGATTTTCTCAACATCCTTAGTCGACAATGTTATACTTGTCAGCAACCCTCGAGAGGGCAACCCTATGTGCTCGGGGTGGATGTCTACATAGATGTAGTTGAGTGATACAAATAAAGTTAGTTGGAAGTTTAGGTTGAGTCAATAGAAGGAGTCTGTTGTCACGTGGTTTTACACTATCGAGAGTTAAAAACCCCATGACTAACAACTAATAATTCATTACTTTAGCTAGAGATTACAATCATCAAACATATAGAGATGTACAAGAAGATTACTCACTCAACCTATACTATTGAGATTACAAGATTTCTCTTCCTCTCAATACTCTGTATAAAATTAAATTCGTGAATATTGTCCCTCTTCTTTTATATCTATATCTCTCTCTCTTTTTCTCTCCTCTTGTCTTTCTTATCTTTCTTGTCTCGGTTTGTCTTGTTTTCAGAATGAGGCAAATAAAGCTCAATTTATAGAGAAGCTTTAAGACCCTTTATCCTCCATCGAACAACTAACAGCCACCTCTATTGATATTCTGAGATTTTTTTAGTATTCTGAGTGTGATAATGGGCTATATACCATTAATACAATTACACATATTAACAATCTCCCACTTGGAGTCTAATTGGAACACACCAGTTCAAATTCTTCCTCCACTTGTTCGTTGCATAAGTTTTTCACCTGCATGTTAGTGCAAGTTCACTAAAGTTGAACAAAAGCTCAACTTTTGGTCCTCCACCGGTTTAGTCAATATGTCCACTGGATTCTTTTTGCCATCTATCTTCTCCAACTTTAATTTACCTTCTTCTAATAAAGATCTGATAAAACGATACCTTAACCAAATATGTTTGGTCTTAAAATGAAATGCCGAGTTCTTGGCTGAATGGATTGCACTTTGACTATCACTTTACAACTTGTAATCAACCCCATTAAAACCTAACTCATTCATTAAAGTTTTAATCCAAATATACTCCTTGCTAGCTCCTGTAGCAACCACATATTCGGCCTCAGTTGAAGATAGATCAACTATCTTTTGCAATTTGGAAACCCAGGCTCACTGCAGTTCCACCAACTGTAAAGATATGTCCAGATGTATTTTGTTATTGTCTCTTTTTCCAGCATGGTCCAGAGTCCACATAACCTTGCACATCAATATTATCACCCCCAAAACACAAACAATAATTAGAAGTTCCTTTCAAATGCCTGAAAATCCATTTCACTGCCTTCCAGTGTTTTTCTCCCGGGTTCTTCATGAATTTGCTCACTACTCCCACTATATGTGCAATTTTTGGGCTTGTACTCACCATAGCATACATAAGGCTTCCAATAACTAAAGCATAAGGCACCGTTTTAATGTAAGTTTTATCCTCCTCACACTTAGCACCTTGTTCTTTTGATGGTTGGAAATTACTACCTAAAGTAGTAGTCATCGGCTTAGATTCATTCATGTTGAATCTCTCAAGAACTTTCTTCACATACCCTTCTTGAGGTAACCACAACTTCTTGCTCTTCTTATTTCGGGTAATTTGCATCCCAAGAAGTTGTTTTGCTTCACCCAAGCCCTTCATGGAAAAACTCTTAGCTAACCTCATTTTGAGATCAACAATTTTCTCCATACAAGTCCTTGCAACAAGCATGTCATCTACATACAAAGTTAAAATAATGTAATTGCCATCATTAAACTTTTGTAGTTATCACAGTGGTCGAATTGGTCCTAGCAAATCCATTATCTAACATTTCAAATACCACTGTCTTGGTGCTTGTTTGAGTCTATATAGACTCTCTCAATTTGCACACTATATTTTCTTTACCTTTGACTTCAAATCCTTTTGGCTGTTCCATAGAGATTCTCCTCCAAATCACCATGAAGGAAAGCTGTGTTACATCCAACTGTTCTAAATACAATCCCTTTACAACCACAATACTCAAAAAAATTCTAGTAGAAGTCATTTTGTACAACAGGTGCAAATATATCATGAAGATCAATTCCTTCTCTTTGATCAAAACCTTTCACCACAAGTCTTGCCTTATACCTTTGTACCCAATGATTTCACACTTGATTTGATAGATCCACTTGTTTTGTAGAGCCCTCATTTTTGGTGGCAACTTCACCAACTCCCATGTATGATTCTTCTCCAATGATGACATCTCATCTTTCATGGCCAACTCCACTTAAGATGAGCTTTGTCACCCTTGAGCTATCATGGGACTCCGGTTCTCCTGCATCAATGTCATAAAACTTGTTATACAATTAAATTTAGTTCTGAGTAGGTTTCTGATCCATGTGCTCCTCCTTGGTTCGAGGTAATGGCTACCTCTTGTGGTGGCTCTGAGTCATCAATTTTTGCTTGTGCATCAGAATATTCAGAATCTGATTCATCATCATGTGGTTGATTAGCTTGTGACTCACCTTCTTGTTCGGTCTCTTTGAAAGATAATTGTTCCTCATCACTTGGAATAAATCCTTGATTTTCAGCACTTGGTATCTTTTCATCTGTCTCATCAAGCTCCATATACTATTTTTCTTTCGACACCTCAATCTTTTATTTCTTCGTATCTTTGTACATGCACTCTTTATTGAATACAACATCCGACTTCGAAACTCCTTGTTCTGCAATCCATATTCGGTAACCATACTCGTCACCCATATCCAAGAAATACACATTTGCGGGATTTTGAATCAAGCTTCTTTCTTGATTCCCTGTAAATATGTGCATATACGATACAACAAAGACCTTCAGAAAAGAGTAGTCAACTTTCTTACCAGACCATACCTCTTCTGGTATTTTTCCATCTAAGATGCTTGATGGACTTTGGTTGATTAGATAGACAGCTGTATCCACAGTGGCACCCCAAAGATGCCAAGGGAGTCTAGCATGAACCCTCATGCTTCTTGTCTTGCTCTAGGATGGTCCTATTCATTCTCTCTGGCACCCATTCTACTGTGGTGTCCTTGGCACTGTCTTGATCCTTCTAATCCCCACTTTTCATAGTAGGAGTCAAACTCCTTATTGCAGAATTCTCTACCATTATCCGACAGAAGGCATTTCAATCTTAAACCTGTTTCATTCTCAATCTCTGGGCTTTCCATATCTTGAAAAATGCTAAAGACTTCTGATTTTTCTTAATAGTTGTAGATCCATGTCTTCCTACTAAAAATCATCAATGAAGGTATGCAAAATAGAAATTACCTCCAAAAGATTTACCATGGGTAGCCCCCAAACATGTACATGAACTAACTCCAACCTTTTGGATTTCATCTCTCACCTTCTTTTGTAAGCTGGCCCATTTTTGTTTACCTAAAACACAGTCTTCACAAAAACCAATGTTAGAATTAATTATACCTGTCAAAACTTTTTTGGAATGTAAGATCCTCATCCCACTCTCGCTTAAGTGACAAAGCCTTCTATGCCATAATGTTGTTATGTCATTCTTCTCAGCAACCAAAGAAACAAACGGATCTACCTTGGTAAACAATAGGTAAAGTGTGCCACACCGCCTTCCCCTTGATTACTACCAATGCTCCCTTGCTGATCTTCCACTGATTGTTTTCGAATGTGATCCTATAGGCCTCTTGGTCCAGCTTGTTAACATATATAAGATTCTTCTTTAATTCAGGTATATACCTGACTTCCTTGAGAATAGGTTTACCTTCATCATGCATCTACAAATGAATTACTCCGTTACTTTTAATTTTGCACTTCTGACCATTGCCAATAGTTACTATCCCAACTCACTCTATGACAAAATTACAAAACCATTCTTTGTGAGAAGTACAATGAAATGAAACACCCGAATAAATATACCATGTATCTATGTTGTACTCATCATGAATAGATAAACAAAATTTCTCTTCATGACCATCAACAACATTAGCTGCATTCTTGGCTCGTTCAGGACAATCCTTCTTTATATGTCCTTCCTTGTTACAAATCCAACATGCAGGCATACCCTTGAATTTTCCTTTAGATTTAGAGCGCCCTCGGTTCTTAGGACCTCTACTTTGACCACTTCCTCTTTCTTTTCCCTAGTTTTGTCCACTGACAAGGCTGTGCCCGAGATAGACGGTGTGCTATCTACCATGCTCCTTTTCATCATCTCCTGATTCAAGATTGCACCTAGCAGTTCATCAAACTTTAGTTGTTCTTTTGATGCATTACTTATCAAAGTAATTACCGTATCCCAACTCTCTGGCAAAGAACACATAAACTTTAAAGATTTAATATCTTCACTAAAGGTCATCTCCACAAATTCAAGTTGTGCCAAATTTTATTGAAATCATTCAAATGATTAACAATAAAATTACCTTCGGGCATCCTTAAAGAGACAAGCTTCCTCAACAAAAATGACCTGTCAGAGGCTGATGACTTCTCATAAACACAAGCTAATGCCTCCATCAACCCTTTGACAGTTGTCTGTTTAGAGACATTAAACGCCACCGATTGTGTTAAATACAATCGAATGATAGCTAAGGTTCGCCTATCCAATAAGGCTCACTCCTCTGCTGACATCGCTTCTGGCATGGTACCTACAAGAGGTTGATGTAGTTGCTTCTCGCATAAATGATCCTCATTCTGCATCCTCCACCATTGATAATTTGTTCTACCCAATTTCTCAATCTTTTCAATCATGGAAGTGTCCGCCATGACTCTCACTCAAATCAATATCCGATTGAATGAGACTCAAAGTTTCCACAAACAACGCCAATTATTGAGAAAAATCTCCTAAATTAGAAATCAACAACAGCGAACACAAGATTTGGGGAAATAATACCTGAGAAATAAAATAATACAAAACCAAAAGAACAGAGATTTAACATGGAAAACCCTCCTTCTATCGAGGGTCAAAAACCACGGGAAAACAACGAACAATTCACTACTTCAACCAAGGATTACAATCATCAAACATATAGAGATGTACAAGAAAATTACTCACTCAACATATACTATTGAGATTATAATATTTCTCTCCCTCTCAATACTCCGTATAAGATTAATTCGTGAATATTTTTCTCTTCTTCTATATATATCTCTATATCTACATATCTCTCTCTCTCTCTCTTTTTCTCTCCTCTTGTCTTTCTTATCTTTCTTGTCTCTGTTTTTGTCTTGTTTTCAGAATAAGGCAAATGGAGCTCAATTTGTAGAGAAGCTTTGAGACCCTTCATCCTCCATGGAACAACTAACAACCACCTCTGTTGATATTCTGAGATTTCTTTAGTATTCCGAGTGTGACAATGAGTTACATATCATTAATATAATTACACATATTAACAAAGGAGGCTTGCCATGATAGCCTATTGGAGAGGGGGCATTGATGCCAAGAATGTTTTGGAGAGGGTCCAGACTGCGTCTCTCTACTGACTGCCCCAGTTGAAGAGCATCTGCTTGAAGTATTTGGTGAGGTTTGCTAAGGTGTTTGATATCAGGGAGGAGTTCAGTGCTTTCCTTCAATGTGCAGACAGGGAGCTCATTGCAGAGGTCTTCCAAGAAGTTCTTGCTGCATGGAAAGGTTTCTGAGCAAACAGAACTGCTATCACTGTTATATGATGTAAAAATTGATTGCAGCTGTACAAGATTTGTTTCTGGGTAGGTTGATTCCATTGTTTTGATAATTTCATTGATATCAGGGAGGAGTTCAGTGCTTTGCAGCTGTACAAGATTTGTTTCTGGGTATGATGATTCCATTGTTTTGATAATTTCATTGATTGTTCAATATTCTAGCATGTGTATATATACATATCTATGTCAAAACTGCTACTTGAATGTACGTGAGAGTGGAATTATGGTGAATGAAACTGAGACTCATGTTTCAGAACTTGGGTATGACAAAATGCCATGATTGTTCGAGACGGCATCGTTGTTGAAGACGTTGGGGTGATGTGGGTGTTGTCAAGGGTGAAGTTGAAGTGGTGGATGCTGGTGACGCGGATGGTGCAATTGCCGAGGAGGGTGGTGAGGCAGTCACCGGGGCAAAGGCGATGGAGTTGAGGCTGTGGGGGATGATGTGATACTAGACGATGGCGGGGTTGAAGTCGGTGTGGGGGGGGGGTCGGCACAGATGAGGACATCGTTGGCGGGGATGAGGAGGGTGGAGGTGAAGATGGTGGACAACATATGGGAAGGGTGGTGGGGTATTATTACTAAATTACCCTCAAGCACAGCCATTGTAGGGCAGCACATAGTGATTATTCACACACACACACACATACATATCAAGATGGCAACTCCCTATCATACATGCATGGGTTGTGAAATAAGAATTCGCTGAATAGAATAGCAAGATTTACCACTAAGTTTTCTTTTATATTGTACAGAAACTTCCCAAACACCGTACAATATTTTAATTCCGGAATGAAATATTTGGTCTCAATAAAACCTTGCTGAACATTAAAACTTCATAGACCTAATGACAAAGAAGAATCAGTTATTCCCAAACAAACAGGTAAGCTCTGAAACAGAGGGTGCATTAATGTATGTGGTGGGCTTAATCAAGGGCCCCTCATATGATTTGTAGAGCGCCTCGAAACACCAGCATACTACAATCGGTTATTGCCTGCATGGAATAACAAGCTGAAGGTCAAAGCGATAGCTGGTTTTGGTGCACGGGATGAAAAGCGAACCCACGCTGAACAATTGGTAATCAGAAGGTCTCAGGCCGCATCTTTAAACCATCATATAAGCAAGCACACAACTTACATATGATGGTAGGAATGGAAGCAAACTTCACCATACAACAATCATTTATTGTTATGCACGGACAAATCAGGAGGAAAAGGCAGCTACTCTGTGCACACAAAACAAAGAAAAAAATTAAAATTAATGAACAAGACAAATTTTGATTTCCATATGAAGAATTAAGTATATGATAAAATATAAATAAGATAAAAACTTATTTTGTAGCGGAATGGATCAATGGACGGGAGTCACCACGCTCGCAAGTTAAGACTTGATCTTCAGGAAAAAATCTGATTTCCACAGCCTATCATCCCTCTCCTTAGAAACACTGTAACTCATTATTCCTCCTCTTCTTATTTATATTGAGGAGAAGATGTAATATTCATAGGTTTTTCCATAATTATCTCAAACTAACTGATAAGAGAAATTATCTGGAAATAATATTTAATTAATTTGAGACTATATCAAAGTCAATCTCTTGATTGATTTAGTAAGTCCACCACTTATGAGCCTCCACCAAAAAATACGTCAACGTCTCACACTCACACATAATGAAGTAAAGGTGTGTAACCAACTCATAAGCGCCACAAAATCAAATCTCCCACTTAAACATAAAAATGTATGACAATGTTTTAAAATAGTTTTTCATACGAAAAGTAGGTCGTGAGATTTGCAAGTACAACCGAATGTCGAAGCTCAAACTATGCACATATTAGGGATACATAATAGTTTATATATAATCATTATACCCTAGACTATTAGGGAAGATCACATATCCCTCAAATTATTTTCATTTACTACTTGTATCTAAATTATTCTATCACAAAGGCTTTATAATGGTCTAGACTTATACACAGTTTATAGTATTCTTCCTTTCACACTAATATTACTTTTGATATACAAAATATTGACTTTCTTAAACATGTCCCTTATCACTGAATTATTATGGCTGGAAGTAGCAAACTAAAGAAAGAAACAATGTTTTGCTATCTCAAATATAATTGAAAGTAACTACGGGTAATAAGAAGCATTTTTGCTTTGAGGATTTCACTTAGTGGAAACACATGGTTCTCTCACTACCCTCTTCGTCAAAATAACATACGTGGTATAATCACATGTTATGATAGAAAGATATTCACATAGAAAATAACTCACATAAAGCGTGACTTTTTGTCAACATCATACAAATTTAAGTCCAATGACCACTCAAGTAATTGGCTTGAGACAACTAGCACAATTACAACTTATGCAATTGTTTAAATCTCATGTCTGGATATATGAGATTATGGTTATAGAAAACTACATCAGCTATTTTTGAAAGTGGTCTCATCTCAATCTTTTAATGAGGCAACATACGTGACTTGAAGTACTGATATCTCATCTCTCAATGATATTTAAGTATTAGAGGTGAATGCTTGGTGAGCAAGTTATTCATCCCATTTGACATATTATTCCTTGTGTTAATGAACATACATTATGTAAAATCATTGCAAGTTTTGTCGAACACATCATTAATTATTTATGATAATTTCAACATCTCAAATACTATCACAATATATCATTTTTTAAATTTATATATCTCAACAAATGAGACCTCTAATATGATAGTATAAAATTTTATTAAAATAATGCTCTAAAAAGCAATATTGTTCAAAATATCATTTATTTAATATATGAGATTGTCTTATCTCAAAATGAAATAATCCCTTAATAATAAATTATTTTATACTTCACCATTTAATGAGTCCACCCTCGGTGTTTCCACCAAAACATATGCATGTGTAGACAGTACACAGGATGACAAGATACACATTATATCACTTCAGACAACTATATTAAATAGCTGCGAAAACCATATCGTCTGCAAACCCAACTACGTAATACACTCGCGTACAATTGAAGTCAGTAGGAGTTACAAATGGGCCAAGTAGCAAATAAGTAAAGTGGTCTGTGAATCTAGATTAGTAAGAAAGAAACGAGAATGGCCATCATATTCTTCCTGGCCAGTTCCATTCCACCAGGAGTATATAGGTTCCCCTTACAACCTTCACTCAAAAGAAAAATGGTGCTTAATGGGTTTGCTTAGTGGTATCTTCCCTCTTGTCTTTATTGAATAATCATGCAAATTAAGCTTGAATAGTATCAGCACTTACCAATGTACATTGCCTGTCCAAAATCCGGATAGGGTAGCAAGGCATCCGACCATAAAAATTTTGTCGTTTATAATAACATAGACCCTAATTTTCGGTCTTTCTCCCCGACACCTTTATGGTAAAAATATCACCTTTGTATAGCCATGACTTTTCTAATTCCATTGGGGTGGTTCATTCCACACCGAGTAGATTGTAAACAACATATATACAATTCAATAATAATAATGTGGTAAAAACTAACATAAATCACTCTACCAGAAGCTCCAAATCTTTGTCATAATGCCCCCCGCACAACTTCACCAGCTCCTTCGCCTCCACCATCTTCTTATTCTCAACCAGCCCATCAACTACACTCTGCAGAACATCCTCATTTATGCTCCTCTTACTCACCTTATACCCTAGATCAAAATCCCTAGCCTCACAGAGAATCGGAACCACCTTAGAAAACGCCAAGTAGCTCAGCGAAATGCTCCTCTTCCCCATGTCGCCATACAACCTCTTCACCTCCTCCACATTCTTCTTCTACACCACCCTTTGATAAGGCATTGAATCTACGGATATCAGGCCTCAAACCCCTCTCTGGGACAATCAGTCGAACACCTCCGCCGCCTCCTCGGCCTTCCCACTCAACACAAATCCATGCATCTTCGCATTGAAGCCACCAACATCCGGCTCCACCCCGCACACCTCCATCCTCTCCCAGACCTTCTCCGCATCTTCGAAACGTAGATTCTCGTACAATGAAATGAGAATCGTATCGAAGACTGCAATGGTGAGGGCAATTTCGTCATCCTTCATCTTCTCCAACGCCGACATGGCTTCGTCCAACCGCCGAGGCCAAGTTTTATCGACAATTCGCCGGCGGGACAGCCGAAGAAGAATTCGGGGACCTTGTCGGGATTGCCGGACTGGCGGTGGCGGCGAGGAGGGTGTTGAAGGACATAATGGAGCGGCGGCAGCCGAGGCGGGGAGGTCGCGGGCATGGCTGAACATGCCAGCCTTGCGTAGAGGGAGTTGAGGCAGGCGGGGAAGCCCTCCTTGTGGACGTCGCGGTACTGCTTCTGGGCGGAGAGGATGTCGTGGAAAGAGGGAAGGTCACCAGCTGCGGCGAGGCGGCGGACGGCAGAGCGGTAGACGCCGGGGTTGCACCGGAAGCGGTAGACGTCGCTGGAGGACTTGACCTTGATGACCAGCTCGGGGAGGTCGCACTCCGAGTTGGCATCACCGAAGAGATCCTTCAGGGTGCGTTGGGACGGGGCCTCGTCGCCGGCCGAGGCGGTGGAGGAGGAGGCGAGCGGCGACGGACATGGTGGCAGGGGAGGCGAGGGGGTTTAGGGTTTTAGTTAGTGCTCAAAAACTTGAACCGGGTTGGGTCGGGTCCCGCTAATCGAGCATGTTGAGCCTTGGTTGAGTTAAACAATGCTTAAATTTGATTTATTTAGTGGTGTTCGTGTGTAGGGATTTTAGATTCGGTACCAATATTTAAAGCTCGAAATTAGATTAAAAATTGGGATCATGGATTCGGATTAGGATTTTGTTTGTTAGATCTCATCTAAAATAATAAATTTTATTTTAATATATTGATATAACCTAATTTCGTGTCATGTATTTTGGGGAAGAGAGTGGGAAAAACATGATGAAATTGGGAAATAAAATAGACGCGTACCAAGATGGATCCCAGGAGACTTGTAGAAAAACTATGGAAGAAGATAAAAACCTTTCATTTCATTGTTTTACTCTAACAACAATGCTATTTTGTTAATTTACATTCTTTCGGTAACCAAGTCCCCCATTTATCAATCCTGTAAAAATTAGATACTTTTTTTCTTAGAACCACTTTCAACTTATGAATCATTTGCCGACGCACATCAAATTTTTTTGGCATATTATCTAATATATACGAATCAACAACAAGAAGGCTGCCATAAGGTTTTGAATTTTGACAGCCATTCTGCATTGACAATACCAGCCAATCACAGCAAAAAAAATGCAGCATTAGAAATATTATAATAGGGTAAAAAATGAAACCGTTTAACTCAATGCTTACATAATTTAGCTAACTCAAGTGGATGAGATTTGGGAATTTGTTATTTTTAATTACCAAGGAGATCTTGGTCTATCCTAGTTCACATTATATTACATGCAAAAATAATAATGGCATCTAAGGGTGCTCATTTGGCGAGTCAAATGGAGTTTTACTCAAATCAAGGTCGCCTCATTTGATTTCAATTTTGAGTTGAGTTAAAAAGTATTTGAGTCGATTCGAGTTGAATTCGAACTAGCTTGATTCATATTCGCTAATGTTCTTTTATCGTATAATTCATACTAATTTTTTTATAATTAAAAAAATTAAATTTGACATAATTATACAAAAAGATAATTTAATAATGTATAAATTTATTTAAATTTGATATCATATAATAATATTTTATAATTTGATTATATTTATATAAAAAAATATGATAAAAAAATTTATCACTGATATAACATTTGAGCTTCGAGTAGAGTCGAGCTGCCCGGGCACAAGTATAGGTCCAACTCGTTTAATATCAAGTTAAACTTTAAATCAAATATTTTTAATGTAGTGTCAGCCAAATCGAGTTTAATTCAACATGCTCGGCTTGTGGACTAAATCTTTTACTTCAAAACGAAAACACAGAAGAGGACTTGCATGAGTGCACCCCAAACCATTTCGTGTACATGATTTCACGAACCCTGAAAGTCCATCTGTAATATTCTAGTAGATTTCAAACCTTTGGCAAATCACAAGTTAACACTGACACATACACCCAAGAAACACAAGAACGCGGCCCCCAATGTGACCCCAGTGGTTCTTTCTAACTTTCCATCGATGAGTACGCAGCCACTTCAATGGTGTGTATATATCTTCACTGTGATGATGTTGTCTGGCAGAAAAAAGATCCAATTTTCATGGGGGTTCATTGAATTTACAGCAGCTTGCTTTGCTTATCAAACGGCATACGGAATTCTATTCTGGTGTTCAAACTAAATATTCTCAAACTTCTCAATACTCACTTGGCTTTGCTTCTTATTGCAGAGTTTGGATCAGGCAAGTGTGCCTCTGCCAAAGCAACTGAGTTTGATGGTTTTAATAAGCTCCAGTTTTAAGTGGTTGTCTATACATACTGTGCTGCTTTAGGGGAAGGTTTTCACTCTAACACGAACAATGTTGATGCTTCCATTTTGGGTATAGTTGATAGGCTTTCACTTGTTTGTATTAGGTGGTCTGCTTGTGTCTCGTGGATGTCTGGAGGTTGTTATGCTCTAGCTCCAACGTTAGCTAACTTTTCGAGGACCATCAACATGCATATCTCTACTGATCCTCTGTTTTGTAAGATGCTTTTGAAAAAAAAAGACACATGATGAATGCATGTCAACCCTATCAACGGGTGCGTCCAGCCCATCACTTAAGCAGCTCCGACGATGCCCACGGCGGCGTCGAGCACCATTTTGTGGCAGACGATGTCGGCGAGGAAGAGGATGGCGTGATTGCCGAGATCTCCGCTGTCGAGGAGGGTCCAGGGGCAGACGACAGGGCAGGACCTGTAGATTGGTGGCCTGGCTCGATCTTTACGGTGCCGAGGGTGGCACCGTGGTCGAGGAGATGAGGAGGGGCCGTGGGAGAAAGGGACAAGGTTGACAATGCAGGCATAGAGGATGAGGGCTAGGATGAGGTCGGGGTTTCCCGACACCGCCACAGACGAGAGTAGATGCCAGTACCGGCGTTAATCTCCGACGAGAGGAAAGAGGGTGGTGAAAGCCATTTTGATCGACGAGAGGTTTCTTCTCGTCCGAGAAGATCATTTAATCTGTGCCGTACAGATGATCAGACGGTCCAACCTGACCTCTAGCGCGGCGAACAAATCCTGCGCCAGTGCTAATGAAAACCTTTTGATTCAACTCTGATGCTATAAAACTCTACTTTGGACTTAAAAAGATTAATAGGTAAAGATATTGCCCACCAATATAAGCATCACTTCTTGAAGTATAATGAGTAATAACATCTTTGGGCAGCATTTGCAGTTCTTGAAATGCTACATACGATCAGTTTTAATTATTCAAGAATTGAATTAATTATCAATCAATCCTTTTATTCCACCTTGACTAATATAATTAACAGCATAAGATTTTTAAATTTAATCATATCTAATACATACTTAAGTAATATCAAATTTATTAATATAAATAAACTATATATCTTTAATTTTTTATAATTATTTTTTTAAAAATAAATAATTGAAGCTCATTAATTTGAACTTTAAATTAGATCGTTATAAATGATATCAAAACTTTATATTAAATAATGGGCTAGATTAGATGAATGTGGGGTAAGCTATTAACTATGGGCTGAGTATAAGAAGTTTGAGGATGTAAATTTCCTAGGTGGATAAATAGTAAGACTAGTAAAATTAATTCAAAATCTAATGCTTGGGTAATATCAAATTTATATGTAATAATATATTGTAGTATTTAATTTCGATTAACTATTTTTCAAAAGACTACTTCAACCTGTTAGTTACACTTTCGGCGGTCTTGTTCACGGCAAATTCCTCTGTTGATTTTTTGTCACTCACCCATGGATAAAGCAGCCAAAAATCACCCGCAAGCATTTTTTTCTCAACTTCACAATCGGAACCATATCTAATCTTTGTGAACAAGTCACCCTAAATTGTGGAGATCGGAAGTGAAGTAATATAATATATTATGGCGTCATCATGACAAGAGTCCAAACCGCTAAGAACAAAGATAGAATCCTCCATCTTAACAAATTACTCGTTGATTCATAAGCTGTCTCCACAGAAAAGGTGGTCACAAGATCATCCTCACTGCAGCAATTGGTGGCCTATGTTTTGGTCGTGGAAGAAGATTCAACACATCAACACTGCTTTCAGAAATAAAAACAAAGGAGGAGGGCGGCGGCGGTGGCCTGGTGCGGGGTTGGTATGGTCCGGGCTCTAATCCATCAACCGATTACACAACAGCTCCGGTAAAATTATCTGATCAGGAAGCAAAGATTGCTTTGGGGACAGAAATGAAGTTGATGTTCTTGCTACCAATGACTCATTGCCCATAAGTCAAGTGCCACAAAGCAATTTCTATATAGCAGAAAACCCATAAAAGACTAATTGCAAGGTTTCAAAAAAATGTGATGTTTGTCTGTTATCGCGGAATCATATTATCAGCACAAATAAAGTGTTTAACTAAGTAAAGATCTTCACAAATAGGCATGATCAATCCACAATTACCCTGCATATTAATCTTCTTTCAATATAATACTTTCATTAACCAAAGATTGATCACATAGACATAGCCATCAGATAGATTTATATAATACGTACACAACTGATAGATTATATACCGAAGACCCACCAAACACAGGAACAAATTTACGCAAGGCCTGCGTAAGAACCTTACATGCTTCGTAACTCTAAAACCTTTATTTGAAAATATGACCACTTAGTACCATGTAAATGTAGAGAAGACGATCATTTGTAATTGAGATCAGGTGATGCAATTGCTGTTGCATTAATCTTGCCTTATGTCTTCTACCAAATCCGCAGAACGTAAAGTAGGGGCAGGGGCAGGTGCTGAAGCTCGGTCAACACGATAACTTGTGGCCGCGATGGAGCTTGTCCTACGCCGGCGAGGACAACCGTGGACGTCGTTTCTAGTAGATTTGGGTGGACAGGCACCATTATGTGTGCACTCCGGGGGTGATGGATAGGTGCCTTTCATGAGATTGGTCCCGACATTACTTTCTCGGCACGGAAATAGTGAAACCAACAAAACTAAAATGATCAGAAATTGAAGAACAATACCATTAGCCGTCCCCATTGAGCAAAACTGAAGAAGGAAAAACGGGGAATGACTGACTGAATTAAAGTAATCAATACCTAATTCACCGCCTTTCTTCTACTTGAGTGGCGAACTCATCAATAACTTCCCTACATATGTGTTTGTGTATATATAATAAACCTCCGCTTGCTTTTGTTCTAAAGAAAAAATAAAAAACTCATGTATTAACTCAATTAAGCAACAACTCATGGTAGGTCGTCCATGACCGGCTAATCCTTACTTAGACTAAAATAAATCAATTTTAACTAACTAAATATTTTCTTAGGACTTAAATCTAACTTCATGGGATAAATAAATGATTACGTGTCTAGCCAAAATATTGATTAACTAAAATCTCTGTGTCAATCTTAAAGACATGTATACCCATAAATATGTACGAATATTGATCTTACCAACCTATTAATGCACATGATATTTATTTAAAATACTCAACATACTAAGCATAAATCCATTTAATATCAACATGTTTTATTTATTTATTTAAATAATAAGCATTACTAACCCAAATCAATAAATTTATAACAAAATATCAACAAGACCACCTTGAAATAAATGTAGTGAAATTAATATATAGTGGTATTTATTCAATAAATTATTTAAAATTTGTTTTAATGGATTAATGCAATTAATTTATTTGCTTAAACGAAATGATATGTATTAATATGATCCACACATGATATATTAGCATTTATTTATTTCATTTTGATATTAAATGCACAAAAGACATTTTTTAATTAATCATATATACATTAAATATACATATACACATTGAAAATATGCAAATCATCACTGACAAAATTTAAATGATATAGTAATACTTATACACTAACATTATCTAGCGTAATATACATATCCGAAATATAAAAAAATATAGTTATCTAATATCATAGAAACAGTTATTTATTAATAAGTAGCCCACATGATCATGAATTTAAAATACAATCACATACAAAAATTAACAACACTAACAATAATAAAAATAAAATAAAATGTAATATAATAAATGAACGTTATTAGAAACAATCCATAAATACCACGAAACTGATATGCCAAAGAATAATAATTGATAATTTATCATATCGATTCTTAAGAATTCATTTAATTAAATAATATTTAAGACTTGTTCCAAAATTTATAAAATCTTAAATAAAATAACCTAATTTTTGTCGGGGGTTTACAATCTCTTCAACTTAGGAATTTTCATCCTCAAAAATATATTAGGGTCATAATGAGAAAATTACTTAATTGTCTAATTTGTTCTTTAAAATATCTTAGGCATTTCTTTCATGACACGCTAGTATATTTATAAATAACTCTATAGAAGTTAGTTTAAATATCTTCACATTTTTCTATACAATTTCATTTTAGCAAAATCACGATTTACAATTTTCTTCATCTTCTACTTTGTGATGTTGATCATGTGAATCATTTGTATCCACTTCTTCACTACGTCTACGTCCTAAAGCCAAATGTTTGAGGACACTTCAAAAATAGCTTTTCTATTGTATTTAAGTAGTCATTTGAAATGACTTTACACGTGTCTCTATGCTTCATTAGTTTTCATACTTCCCATAAACTCATATCTTGTCACAAAACAGACTACAATTCATCGGAGCATGTTTTTTTGATTTAAGTATTGTTACTCATATGTATGGCTAAAGTGGGGCATACTGGCCCATGACATTGTCATTCAGATTGCACAGGTATCTCATACTATGCAAACTACCTAAATAACACCTCCAATTGTAAAGGTGTCTCATATACATTCATTGGTTGAGTGTCATGTGTACCTAACATGACACATAAGTGGCTCATCATCCAATGCTGGTGCTTATTCCCTAATCTAAAAATAGTACACATCTAGAATATCCTCTAACTCAATAGAAGCTTTTGAATATGCTAGAGGTATGCCATTGTAAATCAATTAGCTAAACGATACCTTGGGTCTCATATATTTCCAAAGTTCTCCTTTAATTATCCTTTGACTTATAACTTGTTTATGATCTAGAAGTCGCCACCTCAATCCCCACTAAAGAAATTTGTGATCGTAACCCTTCAAAATATCCCCTTACTCTTAATAACACTATTGGTGTTACTTCATCTCTTTCTTCTTCCTTTTATTTTTTAAATTTTTTCTTTTGACAATAAAAGGTACATAGTTATGTGTAATATATGATATAAAGTGTCCTATCAACTTCTTCCAAATTTATTTTCTAATTATTTAAAAATTACCCAAATTTACGTATCATTTGGTTGTTATTTTTCTCTAGTGTGTTACTATATATTTGTACGCTGTTTTGATAGAATTTCTCTATCAAGATAAACCTTGGACTAGTTAGTATTGGTGATAATTTAGCCTCCTAAATTGGCGCTTATGACTCTTGGGCTAGTCCAATCATGTCTTTAACATTTATATTTTCCACACCATACACCACTACTGGGTTTTAGGTATCAATTTATTCACAACAATTGAATTAGACGACCATACATGCCTTGTGCCCTTCATAAGTGATCTAAAATAATAGTCCCTCATATTGATTCTAATTGACTGAATATTTGGTTCTAATTGATAAAATACTCCAAAAAAATCACTGTAGTAACATTCTCCCGCATACCATTTTGTACATGTTCAAAAATATTTACCATGTAAAATATTAAACATTAGCATTATAAAAGAATGATCAACAATTATAATAAAACCATTCACCATAGTGACAGTAGATTCTTATACTTTCAACGAGGTAAAGATATATTTGCATCGTCCTGTCAAATAGCGTGGTTTTGATACCACTTAAAACAACATGCTTATTCCGAGCCCCAAGCCAAATATTATAATATAAAACTAAGTGTTTAATAAATTAATTTTTTATTAATTTATCATCATTATAAGTAAATTCATGATGTGAATTTTTTTAAAAATGTAAATTTAATCCATATGCAAAGAATTAGTTAATGTTCAAATTTTAGGTCATGCCATGAAATAAAATATAAGATAACCAATGATCAGAATCAACTAAGACCTATGAAATGAACTAAAATCTCATTGTCATGCAAACATACCAAAAGTATAATAACAACTAAAGTAAGAAAAATTAATAGTCTAATAAAAGAGTCCGCCAACTGCCCCGACTCTAACCCATCTATCCATGCTTACACCTACAGAGGTCATTTCGTGTTAATGATAACAACACTAAGTTATACAATTAGAAGAAATAATTAATATATTTCACAACACCATTAATTGTGTATTTTAATAATTATGAACCTATGTCGAGTTGTAATTATGTCAAGATGGGTGGCCACCTCATCCAGCTACAATCCTATGTATGCGCACGATATTTGTTATTGACTTAGCCTATTGGTATCATAAGTACATAATAAGTCGTCTTGCGTCATTGTGCCATGTCACCCCGTTTGGCATGACAGTAGGTATTTCATCTTTCAAAATTATTTTAAGGGTGCGGCCCCATGTTGAACTGACTCAATTCTTGATTGCGCTCGGTGCATAGTAGTCAAATTTGGACTTAGGCGGACCAGCGTTGCCAAATAGGAATATATAACATTAAAAGTAATTAAATGGACCTGGAACTCGCTGACATGACAGAAAATCCTAATCTGTGAGTCATAAGCAAATTAAACGTTAAAGCACATAATTTCATAGCTAAATAGATGCATGATGATATGATGTATGACACATAACAATATTAGGAGTACATTCTATAAAAATATATTAAACGACAAATAGTTAATTATTTAATCAATGACTTATAAGTGAATTTTATAAATAAATTAATTAACACCAGCTTTATTTACACATTCATACCAAATCATTAATCAATAGAAGTAAAATTCTAACCATGCCTATAATTAGATGTATCGGCAAGCGAATCGATTAATTATTAACTTATTAATTAATAATATATTTATTATACTTAATAACCAACAAAGTAATGGACACATAAATCAATGATAATTCTACTAATAATTTAGTTGTACTAACGGGTAGATTATCAATCATATTTTAACTCATATATCTCAATTATAACAATTAATTAAGTTAATTGGTTGCTCAACTTACATAAATAAACTAATTTAATAGTTAATCGTTATTATAATAAATAATAAAAATCTAGAATTGATTCTTAGGATTACATCAAGTGACTAGCATGTTATTAATATTACTCCAATTAAATTTTTGTCTTCCAAATCTTGCTTAGTTAATTCTTATTAACACATGTTAACATATTTTGATATTTAAATTAAGGTAGTTGTACTTACATAAACACAAGTATGATATTACTCTTATTATATCTTTTTCTTTTGTTTTCATTACTTCAAATTCACTCATTAATCATTATTTATCTGTTATGTATAAAATAGTCTAACCCACAAGTACAACCTTCACATGATAAAGCATGTTTTTTAAGGCAAAATTAAAATAGGTTCAGACCAATATAATTAATAAATAGGTAAACATAATGCCCGATTCATATGCCCACCAATATAAGCATGACTCCATACTCCTTGACATATAATGAGTAATAACATCTTTGGGCCGCATTTTCAGTTCTTTGAATTCTAGGTGAGATCGGTTTTAATTTTTCAAGCACTGAATTAATTGAGGGCATTTTTCATCAATCAATCTTTTTATTCCACAGTGACTAATATGCTTAATAGTATATGGCATTTAAAAATAGTCATATATCTAATACCTATTCATGCCAGATGCAATTTATTAATAAAAATAGATTATAGATTTTTAACTTTAGTAGACTATTTTTGAAAAAAATGAGTTAGGATCATTAGTTTGCAGTTTTGATTGAATCGGAACAAATATATCAAAGTCAACCTGCTTTTGCTCCATGTTAGATAATTTTCTAGATTAAACGGATGTGGGGGTAAGCTTTTTACTATGGGTTGAGTATAAGAATTTTGAAGACATAAATTTTTGAGGTGGATAGATTGTAAGACCAGTAAAATTAGTTTAGCATTTAATACTTACAGGGTAAGATTAACTTATTTTTTGATTAACTATTTTTTTAAAAATATCGTAAATCTATTAGTTACACTTTCGGCGGACTTGTTCATAACAAATTCCTCATTGATATTTTGTCACTCACTCACCCATGTATAAAAGCAGTCAAAAATCACTCGCAAGCATGTCTTTTTTCAACTTCACAATCCGATCCAAATATAATCTTTACGAACAAGAACATATTATGGCGACCATCGCGACACGTGTCCAAACCACAAAAGAACAAAAATAGAGTTCGCCTTCCTAGCAACTTCCTCGCTGGTTCTTTATCGCTCACTCACGCTGTATAAAAGCAGTAAAAACTCCCGCGCATGCATCTTTTCTTTCTCAAACGTCACAATCCCAATCATATCGAATCTTTGTGAAGAAGACTTGGTCCCTAAGTTGGGAAGATTGGAAGTAAAGAGATGTAATAAATTATGGTGGCCATGAGGGGTGTCGAAACCACAAACAACAAAAATAGAATCCTCTTCATAAGCTGCATTTTAGAGCCACACAAGATGGATCCGTGGGATTGTAGGGACATATATTAAGACATGCAGCCATTTGATATATAATGTCAATTGTCAAAAGCCAAAAAGGTCATTGTATTGTATTCATTTAAAATTGATATAAATAAATTAATCAGCTCGGTTTGGGTTACCTGATCAGTGGTAATTAAAGGATCGCGCATGCTCCACGGGGTGTTTAAGATCAATTTGGCTCCGCCCATTTAACCTGCTTATTTTGTCAGCTTTCTAAAACTTAAAAGTAAAATTTTTTTCTTATAAAATAAATTATTTTTACGAGTAATTGTTCCAATTTAAGCCAAAAAAATTGCTTAAATTGAAGAGGTGAATTGAAGTAGAATATTAAACAGTAATTTACTGATAACCCATTGACTGGCCAAAATATATGAAATTGATTGATTATTCTTAACGTTAATTAGTACCACTTGATTTTAATTTTGATGACATGGAAAAATCCCTAACCACTAGTTTTGGACATTTAGTGAAAAGAGGAAACTTGATCAAGTTAATATGATATACTGCAAATGGTCATCCGGTGTCATGACCATATATAGCGATTCAAAGAAGGAAACAGCTAGAATAGAATCTGAATCACGGAAGCTACCCTCATTCGTCGTTCCTCACCAAAAGGGGATATATAAAAAATAAAAAATAATAGATAAACAAAAAGTTAGGTATTTAAATAAAAATAAAGCTAGTTGATCATAGTTAAATTTATAACCACCCCCACTGAGGCAAGTGGCCTGTGCATTTACTTTGACAAAGTTTGGTTATTTTTGGGCGACAACATTTTTTAGGGGGTGGCAGGATTTAAGTTTATTAAGTTTACATTTTTTTAAATTTTCGGAGCCCAATAAATAGCTGTACATATTAGGTCTACCGCATGGACGAAATTTGTACACTTTTCTTCACGTATAAAAGTTGTTTTTTGTGTCTTCTTTTATGAAAGTCTAATTTTCTATTAGGATAGGTTAGAGAGGGTTTTTCTAAGAATTTCTTACCAAAGAAGGGTTTTCTTCGCAAATTTTAATAGATAAAAGAGGTTATTTAATCAGAATTATTGATTATAGGACGAGAGGGAAATGAATAAATTTTGTACTCGTTTTGATCTCTTTTACCATAAAATTGAGAACAATTATTGATTTACTGCTTGCATGGCATCATAATCTATTTTGTTACATATTAGGCTTCCATGATGATATATGCTCTAATCAATCAACCGATTACACAACAGCTCCGGTAAAATTATCTGATCAGGAAGCTAAGATTGCTTTGGGGACGGAAATGAAATTGATGTTCTTGCTATCAATGACTCATTGCCCATAAGTCAAGTGCCACAAAGCAATTTCTATAAAGCAGAAAACCCATAAAAGACTAATTGCAAGGTTTCAAAAAAAATGTGATGTTTGTCTGTTATCGCGGAATCGTATTATCAGCACAAATAAAGTGCTTAACTAAGCAAATATCTTCACAAATAGGCATGATCAATCCACAATTACCCTGCATATTAACCTTCTTTCAATATAATACGTTCATTAACCAAAGATTGATCACATAGACATAGCCATCAGATAGATTTTTATAATACGTACACAACTGAGATTATATACCGAAGACCTACCAAACACAGGAACAGATTTACGCAAGGCCTGCGTAACAACCTTACATGCTTCGCAACTCTAAAACCTTTATTTGAAAATATGACCACTTAGTACCATGTAAATGTAGAGAAGATGATCATTTGTAATTGAGATCAGGTGATGCAATTGCTGTTGCATTAATCTTGCCCATGTCTATTACCAAATCCGGAGAACGTAAAGTAGGGGCAGGTGCAGGTGCTGAAGCTCGGTCAATACGATAAATCGCTGCCGCGATGGAGCTTGTCCTACGCCGGCGAGGACAATCGTGGACGTCGTTGCGAGTAGATTTTGCTGGACGGGCACCAGGTATGCACTCCGGGGGTGACGGATAGGTGCCTTTCATGAGATTGGTCCCGACATTACTTTCTCGGCACGGAACAAGTGAAACCAACAAAACTAAAATGATCAGAAATTGAAGAACAATACTATTAGCCATGCCCATTGAGAAAGCTGAAGAAGGAAAAACAGGAATGACCGACTGAATTAAAGTAATCAACACCTAATTCACTGCCTTTCTTCTAGTTGAGCGGTGAACTCATGAATTACTTTCCTACATATGTTTTTGTCTATATATAATAAACCTCAGCATGTTTGTGTTCTAAAGAAAAAATAAAAAATAAAAAAACTTGTAGTGGCACACTTTGTTTACTGTAGTTATTTGGATCATTGGATCGTTTTTTATCTTTTATATATACTGATAGAGACCGACCATTCCCTTTGCAAATGGAATAAATATTTTGTGGAAGATCACCTGAAAGATTCGTCATGAAGGTGTTACTGCCGCAGATTGATTTCTTTGATGAAAGATTGTTTGTTTGATTTAGAATTAAATTACTATTTTTATTATTTCTAATGTAAACCATTGGAGAGAAAAAATTACTTTACTGTTATGCATTTACATTAAGCAGAGAGCAATATGTTATTGCAGGATGTTATTGCAGGAACGTCGGGAACAGCTGCTTGCATGGCATCCTTCGTAGTCTGCAATAACATGTTCAATTCCATGATGAAAATTGCTGGACAAACTAATGTGAGTTTATTAAATATGTAATTCCTGTGTTTCAAAGTTAAATCTTGAAGATGTTTGAGAGATTTCGTGATTTAATGTTACAGTATTTTGACATCAGAAAGAAGTGCGAAGGTGACCTTTGTTACGACTTCTCCAATATGGAGAAGTTCCTCAAACATGGAGCTGAGATGTAATGTGATACAGCCAAGCGGGAATAAGGAAAATGTTAACTCTATTTCACAGCACACTTAGAGAGAAAGAGAGAGAACACACACATATATATATATATATATGCTTGGATTGTGAAATAAGAATTCGCTGAATAGAATAGCAAGATTTACCCCTAAGTTTTCTTTTATATTGTACAGAAACTTCCCAAACACCGTACAATATTTTAATTCCGGAATAAAATATTGGGTCTCAATAAAACCTTGCTCGACATTAAAACTTCATAGACCTAATGGCAAAGAAGAATCAGTTATTCCCAAAACAAACAGGTAAGCGTAGCTCAGAAACAGAGGGTGCATTAATGTATGTGGTGGGCTTAATCAAGGGCCCTCATATGATTTGTAGAGTGCCTCGAAACACCAGCATACTACAATCGGTAATTGCCTGCATGGAATAACAGGCTCAAGGTCAAAGGGATAGCTGGTATTGATGCACGCAATGAAAAGCGAACCCACACTGATCAATACGCGTGTTCTGAAATAGACCCAACCAAAAATAACGGTCAAACCAACCAGTTTTGACTATAAAATGCAAACTCGAGTAACGAGTTTTACATCTCGTCTCATTGAAATGCGATAAACTTATATATATAGGCCTTAGAAGGGATTTATACAGTAGGCCTAAAGATAATTTGTGGTGGATCTTGTTTTCAAAAACATACTCGAGGGATTTTATCCTCAAAGGTTATTAATCCTGAAAATTAGTTAATTAAATGGCCTGGGTTAAGTTAGATTCCATAAAATATCACTTAACTCGTCCTGTAAATATTAAAGCAATACACAATAGAATAAAGTGTAAAACAAGGAACGAGTCATAAACGGACTTGGCAAAAGCTCCGAGTGTATCCTCGCGCCTAGGCGGTGAGCTCCTACTACCTACACATTGACTCTTGAAGCTAATGCCCGATCATGATGCATTCACACATCCTATAGCATGCTCATATCAATCATACATCAATCACATAGTTTTCCTATGCTACATTGCATTAGATTACGATAGTTACTTAGTTTATCTAATTAGTTCCTTAGCACTGGTTTTAATACACCTCCATCAAGCAAAATTCATATTTTTATTTATAATAAAATAGCAAACTCGTCAATTCATTAATCTTATCATATTGTGCTAATAATTATCACCCTTAATAAATTAAGTTGGAGTTAATTATACCTGGCGTCGTCGGTAATCGACGACGACGAGAGTTTAGTTGCACGGCTCAAGACTCGAATTCAGCACCCATTGGCATTCAAAGTTCGATTGGGTTCAACTGGATGAGTTTGGAGGAAGATCAGGCCGGGATGGGCATCACTGGGCTATGCTCCAGTCGGGAAAGGTCGTGGGATGGTCGACGACTGGATGGCAGCCGAAGGCGGTGGCAGCGGCGTCAACAGGTAAAGGGGTGGTGTCGAGGGTTTGGAATAAAAAGTGTCACGGGGGGAAGACGAGTGGTCAGGGAGAAGATGAGTGGTCAGGGAGTGACAATTGGTTGGGGAGATGGTTGGGGGTCGTCTTGTAAATAAACTTGATTCAACTCCGACTCGTATAAAAAATAATATCTAACTCATAATAATTCCTAAAAAATCCATAAAATAGGGGAAAATCTTACAAAACATAATACACACTACAACATCACAATGACATGCTCTATAGCTAATAACCCACCCAAACTGCCCGTAACACATCCTAATGCGTTATTCGGCTTAGAAAAATAATTCTACAATCTAATACAAAATTAAATAAAGAAAATCTAGGTATACTCTCATATATTCTGATAACTCATTCTATTACTATCTTACTAACGTTATCATCATATACTTGGGCACACATGACTCTCATGGTTTATAACGCATGACTGGCCTTGGCTCAGTCAGTGTGTTCTAAAATTGGCCCAACTGAAAATAATGGTCGAACCGACCAGTTCTGACTATAAAACCTGACTCGAGTCATGGGTTTTACACCATCTACCGTGTTCGAATCGCCAATTGAGAGAAACATAAACTGAATTCCCACTTGAAAAAACTGAATCTTTTCTATTATTTCCATTGGGGTTCATTGCACATCATGTTTTTTTATGACAACTGCCCTAAGCATGATTAAAAAAACATCAACCACACCGAGTAGAATGTAAAACAACATATATTCAATAATAATAATGCACAACAACACTAAAAAAATGCAGTAAAAACTTACATAAATCACTCCACCAGAAGCTCCAAATCCTTTTCACGAGCTCCTTCACCTCTGCCACCATCGAATTCTCAACCATTCCATCAACCACACTCTGCAGAACATCCACAGCGAAGACCTCCCTGTGGATGTACTGCTTCTGGTCGGTGAGGACGTCGCGGACATAGGGGAGCTCGCCGGCAGCGGACACGGTGCAGGGGGAGACGAAGGGGTTAGGGTGGGTGGGTGGGCGGGGGGAGGGTTTAGGGTTAAGGGTCGGTGCTTAAAGACTTGAACCAGGCTGGTTCGCAAAATTATTTGTAGGTGCCAATTGAGTCGAGTTAAATGATGCTTAAATTTTATTTATTGCATGGTAAATCATACAATTAATAGTATGTGAAAATTGGATAAGAGATGCCAACGTAAGATTATCATTTTTTTCTAAAAAGTAGTTTGGGCCAATCTGTGGCCGCTTTTCATTGCAGCAGCTGAATTTATGAGAAACCAAGTGATACAAATCTAAATGCTTACATAATTTATTTAACTCAAGTGGATGAGATTTGGGAATTTGTTGTTTTTAATTGCCAAGGAGATCTTGGTCTATCCTAGCTCACATTATGTTACATGTAGAAATGATAATGGCATCTAGGGGCTAGTCAAATTAAATTTTACTTTGATCAAGGTCGACTCGTCTGATTACGAGTCGAGTTAAAAAATATTTGAGTCATATTCACTTATGTTATTTTTTTGCATAATTCATTCTAATTTTTTATTAAATTAAAAAATTCAAGTTTGACATAATTATACATAAAATTAATTTAATAATGTATAATTTTTTTAAAATTTGATATCATATAATAATATTTTATAATTTAATTATATTTATATAAAAAATATAAAATAAATATGGTAAAAAATTTTATCCCTTATATAAAGTATCAAGCTTCGAGTCAAATAGAATTGTGCAGACCCAAACCTAGGCTCGGCTCGTTTAATATCAAGTTAAACATAGAGTCAAATTTTTTTAACCGTGTATGAGCCAATTCGAGATTATTTGAACCCCGATGGCATGTTTTGGAGCACGCTCGGGTTGTGCACAAAATCTTATCCTTAAAACGAAAACTCAGAAGAGGACTTGCATGATTGCACCACAAATCATTTCGTTTACAGGTCATTCTCGAACACTGAAAGTCCATCTGTTATCATCTAGCAGCTTTCAAACCTTTGGCAAATTACAAGTTAACATGGACAATGTGACCCCCAATGTGACCCCAGCGGTTCTTTCTAACTTTGCATTGAAGAAGAGAGAAGAAGAACAAGAGAAGAACTGCTGTTAGTTCATTTTATACTATAAACCTATGTTTATGTAACAAGACAATACCAACTCCAACGTGTATGGAAATTATTATTGAATAGAAAAGCTTTGTCATACCATCCATTGGGTTTCCAGGAACTTACTAAAGGCAGCCACAGTGCAGAAAGCTCCCTGCTTGGTTAATGTCAGTGAGGTTCATCTTAACATGCAGCCTTACTTGTGTTTGTAAAGAAGACGTTTGTTAAGTTAAACTCAATTATGAAATCTTCAACCAAAGGATGCCCTCTACTTCAAATTTAAGAAGACAGGAAAAACCGCGGTGTAATGGTCCAAAATGACATACATAAACATGGAAAATTTGATTAGGGCATTTCCATTAACAAATAATATACAAGTATCTTCCCTAGGTATGATTTTTATTAGATTATTTAAGCATGGGTAAAATGGTAATTTAGATTTTAAAAACCTAAAATAAAACCCGCTCCTCCCACACGCCGCCGCCGTCCGGCCCCACTTTCCGCCCTCCGCCGTGCGTCCCCGACTCCGGGCTCGCCGCAGACCGGGCTGCCGACCTCGCAACGTTGCCGCCGACGTGTGGCCGGACCAAATCGGGCTTGTGACGCACCGAATCGCTGCCGACTCCGGACCGCCGACTGTTCGTCCGACCGGGTTTCTGACATCCTCCGACATCTCCGCCGACCGCGGCCGGCGGCGGCCGGCGGCGGGGGGTAAAGAGCTGAGGGTGGCATTCTCGTAATTAAAAGTTGACTCTAGTCTAACTCGAGTTAAAAATAATAATTAATTATAAATAATTGTAAAAAAATCTTAAAAAATATTTAAAAATATCATAAACTATAATACACAGAACAATATCAAAATAACATCAATACATAATCTTAATATATTTATATTATGAATTGTCAAATTATTATATGTGACCAATTAAACTAATTTAGACCGATTCAACTGAACCGATTCCTGGCCGATTCAGACCGATTCCGATTCCGTTCCGACTCCCTGGAAAACCGATTCCGATTCCGATTCCGATTCATGCAACCATGGTATACACTAATATTTTGGGGGAAAGTACAAAAAAACTAGATTCAAGAGTAGCACACACCTAAGATGCAATTGTTTGGATATTCCAAATTATAAAAACCTGAGTTGAAACATCATCAAATTTTGACATTGCAAAGGCTGATCTTTAATATAGGTAACCTATTCCACACAGTACAAGGAGATAGTAGAAAGACTTACATTGTAGCTTCAAATTCATAAAATTGTTATTTGGCTTTTTGATCCACATTGCCGCTGGCAAGAAACTTTTTCTAGAGATGTTAATGTAAGAGACTGAACAATGAACTCATACAACTTAATTTAGTCCAAAGTATAATATCAAAACCTCCGCCAAAAGTCGGAAGAAAATATTTCTGGCCATTTACAATATCAATGCATCTAAAGATACAATAAGATGATGATAAAGATCATCACTCAAGTTACATTGTACCAACTTACCGTCGATACATAAGTTAGTAACATCAATGAAGCTGCCCCAAAATTGAGGAGAAGCTAAGACCGAACTTTTGCTAGGCGAGCACGAACTTCTTCTAGCTCCTCTTCATCATCATCCACACCTTCATCTATAGAGTCAGCCTGCAAATTAAGGGAGAGGGAACCAAAACACCAAAATCTCCTTAGTAAGTCTGAAATCAATGGTCGGATTAATGAATAACAGTTATTAGGAGTAATGACCTCAGCAACATTTGTCCTCTGTGCAGGTTGTTTCATTTTCTCCTTTTTATCTGCTTCAGGAAGTTGTGCAACAGTCTCTCCAGCAATATCAGTAAGAACTTTATCAACTTCTTCCTCAATTTCCTCTTCAATATCTTCCGAATCCAAAGCAGTATCAACTGCATCATTCACCATTTCTCCAATTACCCCCGCCAGAAAACACAACCCGATTCAATAAGCATGCATTAATAACTTAAGACTACGCATGAGATACCATTCATCATACTACTTGCATCCAAATCGTACTCTGAGTCAAACTATGTTAGGCAGTGCAGTGTTAATTTGGGAATGTACCCAAATAGGGCCCTAACAGATGGATACCAATGAGGCTCAAGGTGTACATCCAGGGCCAAAACGGTGTAAATATGTCTATGGGGTCAACCATTGCCTCCTAGGACTCTAGTATGCATTTGTTTATGGATGGCTATTGGCATTTTAAATTGTGATGGCCTCCAAGGCGGCAGACTGTGAAACAGTTTTCCTTGACAATCATTAAAATGGTATTTGTCACTGGTCATAATTATAACACACAAAAAGGCTACATTAATACAGATATTTTCAAGAAATTGAAAATTTTGTTCCTTTGTCAGCTGCATAGTCGAGGAAAATAACTATATTAGTAAGTTTCAAGAAACGGGTATCATAAAGACTATCATGTAAATCAAGAAAGTAACAAGATGAGGAGATGCAGCTAGGGTTGCTAATTGAGCGAGCCAGCTCGTGAGCATTTAGCGTTCGGCTCGGCTTGACTCGACTCGAAACTCGATATTTAAATGCTCGAGCTCGAACTCGACTCGAACTCGAATCTTACGAGCCGAGTTTGAGCAAGGTCGTGTTCGACTCGACTCGACTCGGTTATAACTCGAACTCGACTCGAACTCGATTAGTCGACTCGAACTCGACTCGATAAAATAATATAATAATATAGTTTTATATTATATTATATTTATTTATTTATATATATATACACACACAATATAATAACAAAGAAGTGAGATAGTTGAGATGGTAAGTATTCATCTTGATGACCTCAAGGTTGTGAGTTCAATCCACATTGAGTGCATTTTTTTAAGTGAGGGACTTTTGACTTTTAATCGAGCCGGTTTCGGGTTCATGAACGAGCTGGGTTCGAGCTCGGAAAAATTAAATAGTTTAAGTGTATTCAAGCCGAGTCAGCTCGAACATATGTAAAACGTTGATTCGAGGACTCTTGTTTAACGACCTTCATGAAAACGGTTAGTCGTTAAGTTCGGTTCAACTCGAGTCAGCTCGCATTATGTTCAAAACTCGTTCGATCTCGAGTTGAGTTCGAACGAGTTTTGAACTATTCGAGTCGAGTTCGAACACAAGTCGAGCTCGGCTCGGTCGCTCAATTAGCACCCCTGGATGCGGTTAAATCTTCAAGACATTAATGGGCAACGTAGCAGAGTAAGCACCAGCTAACGTATAAGTAAAATCGAGCAAGTATAATTTAAGTCCTCCAGGCACAAAATTAAATTACCTTAGTCATCTCTTTGCTAAATTCTTGCATTGTGGCAGCTACTTCAGGGGCCTTCATAAGATTGTTAACAAGCTTCATGACCTCAGCACTTTTAGATAGATGACCCACTGTTCGAGCGGTTGCTGGAATTTCATAGAAAATTTCGTGTTAATAACATGCAGAATGCCACATAATAAAAAAATAACAGTTTCAAATTAAACTTCATTTATCCCTCGTCCTCACCGACCATACTTTCCCAATTTCTGCCTTCATCCGCTTTCTCATTCACTCACCTTCTCATGTCATCCCAGTCTGTTTGCGCTAGAAATTTAATTTTTTCAATTTATTTCTACACTTAAAATCATCTTTATGGCTGCTTCATAATTCTACATGCATGAAGTTTGCGCCACTGAATCTAGTTTAAATTTGAATATGGATGCAATCAATGCTTGAGCAATGTTTGAACATTGTCGGTACAAAAAAGGAGGGTTGGCATTAAGAAGAGAATCCAGCCATCCAAAATTTTGCTATATGTAATTATATGGATTCTCCATTATCAAGGAAGGCACAAAGTCTAGATAGACGTTACTATTCAAACCAATTTGTTTTTTCTCTTTGAAAAGTTTTTTGAAATTTATTTAGCATATTAATTGTCTTACAGTTCAAAAACTTATATCGTAGATAAGTGCCTACAAATTAATTAGAGCAAGGAGTTCGTAGAAGAGTCTCCGCCATGCTCATGTCCAAAATTGATCCAGTTTCCTTAGGTTTTTCCAAGAATTCTAGTAATTTCGGCGATCACATTTCATGCCCAAATCATGTTTTTTAAGGTAAAATTAAAATAGGTGTCAGACCAAGAATGCAAATATATAGCTCTTTAGCTCAGCTGGCCGAGCGCCAAGGGAATTACCATAAGAGATGATGGTTCGAATCCATCAAGAGCAAATGTGAATTAGAAAATCAATATAATATAAACATGTTTTTCATAATTTTGTTCATTTCTTCTTGGTTTGGTTGTCATGCTTGATATCTTGAAACATGATAATGTGAAGATACTCTACTATTACACTACTATTATATATATTTAACTCAACGCGAAGTGCATGTTTTGTGATCAAAAGGAGTTGGGCTTACATATCTTCACTGCGATGATGTTGTCTTGCAGAAAAAAAGATCCAATTTTCATGGGGGTTCATTGGATTTACAGCAGCTTGCTTTGCTTATCAAACGGCATACGGAATTCTATTCTGGTGTTCAAACTAAATATTCTCAAACTTCTCAATACTCACTTGGCTTTGCTTCTTATTGCAGAGTTTGGATCACGCAAGTGTGCCTCTGCCAAAGCAACTGAGTTTGATGGTTTTAATAAGCTCTAGTTTTCAGTGGTTGTCTATACATACTGTGCTGCTTTAGAGTAAGGCTTTCACTCTAACACGAACAATGTTGATGCTTCTATTTTGGGTATAGTTGATAGGCTTTCACTTGTTTGTATTAGTTAATGTCTGGAGGTTGTTATGCTCTAGCTCCAACTTTAGCGAACTTTTCGAGGACCATCAACGTGAACATCTCTACTGATCCTCTGTTTTGTAAGATGCTTTTGAAAATAAAAAGACACGTGATGAATGCATGTCAACCCTATCAACGGGTGCGTCCAGCCCATCACTTAAGCAGCTCCGACGATGCCCACGGCGACGTCAAGCACCTTTTGTGGCAGATGATGTCGGCGAGGAAGTGGATGGGGTGGTTGCCGAGATCTCCACTGTCGAGGAGGGTCCAGGGGCAGACGACAGGGCAGGACCTGTAGATTGGTGGCCAGGCTCGATCTTTCCGGTGCCGAGGGCGGCACCGTGGCAGAGGAGATGAGGAGGGGCCGTGGGCGAAAGGGACAAGGTTGAGACATTGCAGGCATTGGAAGCTGGGTCCCCCGACGCCGCCACAGACTAACGTAGATGCCAGTACCGGCGTTAATCTCCGACGAGAGGAAAGAGGGTGGTGAAAGCCATTTCGATCGACGAGAGGTTTCTTCTTTTTGAGAAGATCATTTAATCTGTGCCGTACATATGATCTGACGATCCAACCTGACCTCTAGCCCCGAAAACAAATCCTGCGCCAGTGTTAATGAAAACCTTTTGATTCAACTCTAATGCTATAGAACTCTACTTTGGACTTAAAAAGATTAATAGGTAAAGATATTGCCCACCAATATAAGCATGACTCCATGCTCCTTGAAGTATAACGAGCAATAGTATCTTTGGGCAGCATTTGCGGTTCTTGAAAAGCTACCTACGATCTGTTTTAGTTATTCAAGAATTGAATTAATTGAGGGCATTTTTCATCAATCAATCCTTTTTATTCCACTGTGACTAATATGATTAATAGTATAAGATTTTTAAAATTAGCCATATGTCTAATACATACTTAGGTAAGATCGAGTTTATTAATATACATAAATTATAGATCTTTAATTTTTGGTAATTATTTTTAAAAATAAATAATTTAGCTTCGTTAGTTTGAACTTAAGGTTGGATCTTTATAACTGATATCAGAACATTATATTGGATAGTGTGCTTGATTAAACGTACGTGGGGTAAGATATTAACTAGGGGCTGAGTATAAGAAGTCTGAAGACGTATATTTCTTAAGTTGATCGATTGTAAGACCATTAAAATTAGTTTAAAATTTAATATTTACTTGGATAATATTAAATTTATAAGTGACAATAGACTGTAGTCTTTAATTTCAATTAACTATTTTTCAAAAGACGACTTCAACTTATTAGTTACACTTTCGGCGGTCTTGTTCACGGCAAATTCATTGTTGATTTTTTGTCACTCACTCAGCCATGGATAAAGCAGTCAAAAATCACTCGGAAGCATTTTTTTCCCTCAAACTTCACAATCGGAACCATATCTAATCTTTGTGAACAAGTCACCCTAAATTGTGGAGATCGGAAGTGAAGTAATATAATATATCATGGCGTCATCATGACAAGAGTCCAAACCGCAAAGAACAAAGATAGAATCCTCAATCTAAACAAATTACCCGTTGATTCGTAAGCTGTCTCCACAGAAAAGGTGGTCGCAAGACCATCCTCACTGCAGCAATTGGTGGCCTATGTTTTGGTCGGGGAAGAAGAGCCTACACATCAACACTGCTTGCAGAAATAAAAACAGAGGAGGGCCACGGTGGTGGCCTGGTCGGGGGTTGGTATGGTGCGGGGTAAATTTTATTTTAGATATATATAAAAGCATCTTCTGATTAGGTAGATAAGGCCATCATAAAGTTGGTCTTCGCCAACTCCAACCAATTGAGGCCTAGTTATAGATTATGTTGGATAAATAAATCATGTAGTATCTAAAGTGTATGCTCACTGAGTCCAATATAATTAAAAGAAATAAGATTAATATGTGTTTGAGTGTTTCAACCTTTTTATAAATAAAAAAAATGAAACTAAAATGAAAAAAGCATATTGTGGATCCTTTTTGTGCTAGCCCACACCTGCATTTTAGAACCACACAAGATGGATCCATTTCAAGGAAACTTTCAGTTGATTGTGCGGCATTTGTCATTCACAGTAACTCTGGGTGTCTTTTTATTTATTATTATTCTCTATGTCATTATTTTGTTAGTCTTGCTTCGTATTTTGCTGAGTTGCACAGATTTTGAGGAGGCCCAGACCGGCTATTATCTTCCATGTTTATTAACCATTTGAGGAGGCCCAACCATTTTCTATGTTTGTAAACTATTATGGTCTTCTTTATTCGTCCAATTGCTCACGCCTTCAGATAAATAAAATTAAAGGATCAGATATTGTGGCCTGCATCATAATCTATTTTGTTACATATTAGGCTCACATGATGATATATGTTCTAATTAATCAACCGATTTTCACAACAGCTCTGGTTAAATTATCTGATCAGGGAGCAAAAACTGCTTTGGGGACAAAAATGAAAACCCATATACAAATCAATTTCTATATAGCAGAAAACCCATAAAAGACTAATTGCAAGGTTTCAAAAAAATGTGATGTTTGTCTGTTATGGCGGAATCGTATTATCAGCATAAATAAAATGTTTAACTAAGTAAAGATCTTCACAAATAGGCATGATCAATCCACAATTACCCTGCATATTAACCTTCTTTCAATATAATACTTTCATTAACCAAAGATTGATCACATAGACAAAGCCATCAGATAGATTTATATAATACGTACACAACTGATAGATTATATACCGAAGACCTACCAAACATAGGAACAGATTTACGCAAGGCCTGCGTAAGAACCTTACATGCTTCGTAACTCTAAAACCTTTATTCGAAAATATGACCACTTAGTACCATGTAAATGTAGAGAAGACGATCATTTGTAATTTAGATCAGGTGATGCAATTGCTGTTGCATTAATCTTCCCCATGTCTTCTACCAAATCCGGTCAACACGATAAATCGTGGCCGCGATGGAGCTCGTCCTACGCCGATGAGGACAACCGTAGACGACGTTATCAGTATGTGTGCACTCCGGGGGTGATGGTTAGGTGCCTTTCATGAGATTGGTCCCGACATTACTTTCTCGGCATGTAACAAGTGAAACCAGCAAAACTAAAATAATCAGAAATTGAAGAACAATACTATTAGCCATCCCCATTGAGCAAACTGAAGAAGGAAAAACGGGGAATGACTGACTGAATTAAAGTAATCAACACCTAATTCACCGCCTTCCTTCTAGTTGAGTGGCGAACTCATCAATAACTTCCCTACATATGTGTTTGTGTATATATAATAAACCTTCGCTTATAAAAAACTCATGTATTAACTCAATTAAGAAACTCATGGTAGGTCGTCTATGACTGACTAATCTTTACTTAGACTAAATAAATCAATTTTAACAAACTAGCTATTTTCTTAGGACTTAAATCCAACTTCATGTGATGAATAAATCATTATGTGTCTAGCAAAAATATTGATTAACTAAAATCTATATATCAATCTTAAAGACATATATACCCATAAATATGTACGTATATTGATCTTACCAACTTATTAATACACATGATATTTTTTTAAAATACTCAACATACAAAGCATAAACCCATTTAATATCATTATGTTTTTTTAAATAATAAGCATTAATAACCCAAATCAATAAATTTATAACAAAATATCAACAAGACCACCTTGAAATAAATATAGTGAAATTAATATAGAGTTGTACTTATTCAATAAATTATTTAAAACTTGTTTTAAAGGATTAATGCAATTAATTTATTTTTTAAAACGAAAATGATATATATTAACATGATCCACACCTGATATATTAGTATTTATTTATTTCATTTTGATATTAAATACCCAAAACACATTTTTCTAATTAATCATATATACATTAAATATACATATACACATATTGAAAATATGTAAACCATCACCGACATAATTTAAATGATATAGCACTACTTATACATTAACATTATCTAACGTAATATACATATCCGAAATATTAAAAAATATAGTTATTTAATATCGTAGAAACAATTATTTATTAATAAGTAGCCCACCTGATCATGAATTTAAAATACAACCACACACAAAAAATAACAACACTAACAATAATAAAAATAAAATAAAATAAAATAAAATAAATGAAGGTTATTAGAAACAATCCATAAATACCACGAAACTGATATGCCAAAGAATAATAATTGATAATTTATCATATCAATTCTCAAGAATTCATTTAATTAAATAATATTAAAGACTCGTTCCAAAATTTATAAAACCCTAAATAAAATAACCTTGTTATTTTCGGGGGTTTTACAATCTCTTCAACTTAGGAATTTTCATCCTCGAAAATATATTACGGTCATAACGAGAAAATTACTCAATTGTCTAATTTCTTCTTCAAAATTTCTTAGGCATTTCTTCCATGATGCACTAGTATATTTATAAATAACTTTATAGAAGTTAGTTTAAATATCTTCACATTTTTCTATACAAGTTCATTTTGGCAAAACCATGATTTATAATTTTTTTCCACTTCCACTTTGTGATGTTGATCATGTGAATCATTTGTATCCACTTCTTCACTACGTCTGCGTCCTAAAGCCAAATTGTTCGAAGACACTTCAAAAGTGGACTCTCTATTGCATTTAAATAGTCATTTGAAATGACTCTACACGTGTCTTTATGCTTTATTGGTCTCCGTACTTCTCATAAACTCATATCAAGTAGACTATAATTCATTGGTGCATTTTCTTTTTAAATATTGTTACTCACATGCATAGCTATAATGGGGCACACTGTCCCATGACACTATCATCCAGATTGCATAGGTATCTCATACCACACACACTACCTAAACAACACCCCCAATTTGTAAACGTGTCCCATATACATTCATTGGTTGAGTGTCGCGTGTCCCTAGCATGACACATAAATGACACACCATCCAATGTCGGTGCTTATTCCTTAATCTAAAATAGCATACTTTCAGAATATCCTTTAACTCAATAGAAGTTTCTGACCATGCTAGAGGTGTGTCGTTGTAAATCAATTGGCTACATGATACCTTGGGTCTCATATCCTTCCAATGTTTTCCTTTTAATTGCCCTTTGACTTTCAACTTGTTTATGCTCTAGAAGTCGCCACCTCAATCTCCACTAGGGAAATTTGTGATCGTAAACTATTCAAAATATCCCCCCACTCTTAATAACATTATGTACATAGTTATGTATAATGTATGATATAAAACGTCCTATCAACATCTTCCACATTTGTTTTCTTATTATTTAACAATTATCCAAATTTTTGTATCGTCTGGTGGTCATTTTTCTGTAGTGTGTTACTGTATATTTGTACATTGTATTGATAGAATTTCTCTATCTAGATAAACCTTGGACTACTTAATATTGGTGATAATTTAGCCTCTCAAACTGACACTTCTGACTCTTGGGTTGGTCTAATCATGTCCTTAACATTTATATCTTCCACACCATACATCACCACTAGTTTAAGATATCAATTTATTCACAACAATTGAATTAGACTACCATACAGGCCATGTACCCTTAAGAAGTGATCTAAAATAGTCCCTCAATATTGATTCTAATTGACGGAATATTTTGTTCTAATTGACAAAATACTCCAAAAAAATCACTGCAATGACATTCTCCTGCATACCATATTATATTTGTCCAAAAGTATTCACCATTTAAAATATTAAAAATTAGCACTATAAAAGAATGATCAACAATTATAATAAAACCATTCACCATAGTGATAAAGAGTCTTATATTTTCAACAAGGTAAGAATATATTTGCACGGTTCTGTGAGATAACGTGGTTCTGATGCCACTTATAACAACCTGCTTGTTACGAGCCACAAGCCAAGTATTACAATATAAAACTAAGTGCATCGTAAATTAAATTTTTATTAATTTATCAACACTATAAATAATTTCATGACGTAAAATTTTTTAAAAATGTAAATTTAATCCAAATGTAAAGAATTAGTTAATGTTCAAATTCTAAGTCATGCCATGAAATAAAATATAAGATAATTAATGATCGGAATTAACTAAGACCTATGAAACGAACTGAAATCTCACTCATGCAACCATACCAAAAGTATAATAATAACTAAATTAAGAAAAATTAATAGTCTAATAACAAAGTCCTCTAGCTACCCCAACTCTAACTCATCCATCTATGCTTACACCTACGGAGGTAATTTTGCATTAGTGATAACAACACTAAGTTATATAATTACAAAAATAAATCAATATATTTCACAACATCATTAATCAGGTATTTTAGTGATTATAAACCTATGCCCAGCTCTAATTATGTCGAGAAGGGTGGCCACCTTATCCAGCTACAATCTCATGCATGCACGCACATGCTATGTGACTCACGGTTTATATGTACCGATATTTGTCATTGACTCACCCTATCAGTATCATAAGTACATAATGAGTGGTTTTGCATCATTACACCATATCACCCCTTTCGGCATAGCTGTAGGTATTCATCTTTCAAAATTATTTTAAGGGTACGACCACGTGTTGGACTGACTCAATTCTTTAACTTTGGTTGCGCTTTGTGCATGATGGTCGAATATGGACTCAAGCTGACCAGGATTGCCAAATAAGAATATATAATATTTCAAGTAATTATATGGACCTAGAACTCACTAACATGATGATTAGTGAGTCATGAGCAAATTAAACGTTAATGTGCATAATTCCTTAGCTAAATAGATTCATGATGATACAATGTATAACATGTAACAATATCAGGAGTACATTCTATAAAAATATACTAAATGACAAATAGTTACTTATTTAATTAATTACTTATAAGTGAATTTTAAAAATAAATTTATTAAAACTAGCTTTATTTACACAGTCATACCAAATCATTAATCAATAGAAGTAAAATTCTAACCATGCCTATAATTAGATGTACCGGCAAGTGAATCAATTATTGATTAACCTATTAATTAATAATACATTGTTTATACTTAATAAACAACAAAGTAATGCATAGATAAACCAATGATAATTCTACTAATAATTTCGTTGTACTAACAAGTAGATTACCAGTCATATTTTAACTCATATATCTCAATTATAACAATTATTTAAGTTAATTGGTGGCTCAATTTATATAAATAAACTAATTTAATAATTAATCGTTATCATATTAAATCATAAAAATCAAGAATTGATTCTTAGGATTACATCTAGTGACTACCATGTTATTAATATTACTCTAATTAGATTTTTGTCTTCCAAATCGTGCTTAGTCAATTCTTATTAACACATGTTAACATATTCTGATATTTAAATTAAGGTAGTCGTATTTACATACACACAAGTATGATATTACTCTTATTATATCTTTTTCTTTCATTTTGATTACTTCAAATTCACTCATTAATCATTATTTATTTGTTATTTATAAAAGAATCTAACCCACAAATATAACCTTCACATGGTAAAAGCATGTTTTTTATGGTAAAATTAAAATACGTGTCAGACCAATATAATCAAAAGATAAAGATAATGCCCAATTCATATGCCCACCAATATAAGCATGACTCCATACTCCCTGAAATATAATGAGTAATAACATCTTTGGGCAGCATTTGCAGTTCTTTAAATTCTAGGTGCGATCGGTTATAATTAATCAAGCATTGAATTAATTGAGGGCATTTTTCATCAATCAATCTTTCTATTCCACCGTGACTAATATGATTACTAGTATAAGACCTTTAAAATTAGACATATATTTAATACGAAAATCAGGTAAGATCCAATTTATTAATAAAGATAAATTATAAATTTTTAATTTTGATTTTTTTATAAAAAAATTTAGGATCATTAGTTTATACTTTGGATTGAATCGTTACAAATGATATCAGATTTACCCACGCGTGACTCTATATTGGATAATGTACTAAATTAAACGAATATGGGGTAAGTTATTTATTATAGGCTAAGTATAAGAATTTCGAGGACATAAATTTCTGAGGTGGACAGATTGTAAGTCCAGTAAAATTAATTCAGCATTTAATACCTGTTTAATTTTAATTAACCATTTTTACAAAAATGAGTATTAGTTACACTTTCGGCGGTCTTGTTCATAACAAATTCCTCATTGATTTTGTGTCACTCCCTCAATAATGTATAAAAGCAGTCAAAAAATCACTCGCAAGCACAATCCGTTCCATATATAATCTTTATGAACAAAAACAGGCCACCCTATGTTGTGGAGATTGGAAGTGAAGTTATTATAATATATTATGGCGTCCATCACGACATGTGTCCGAACCACAAAAGAACAAAAATAGAGTTCGCCTTCGTAGCAACTTCCTCATTGGTTCCTTATCCCTCAGTCGCCCTGTATAAAAGCAGTCAAAACTCCCGCACATGCATCTTTTCTTCTCAAACGTCACAATCCCAATCCTATCGAATCTTTATGAAGAAAGACTTGGCCCCTAAGTTGGGGAGATTGAAGTAAAGAGATGTAATATATTATGGTGGCCATGAGGGGTGTCGAAACCACCAAGAGCAAAAATAGAATCCTCTTCATAAGCTGCATTTTTAAGTCACACAAGATGGATCCGTGGGATTGTAGGGACATATATTAAGGCACGGAACCATTTGATATATAATGCCAATTGTCAAAAGCCAAAAAGTCATTGTATTTTATTTATTTAAAATTGATATAAATAAATTAATCAGCTCGGTTAGGGTTACCTGATCAGTGGTAATTAAAGGGACGCGCACGCTTCAGGGTGTGTTTAAGATCAATTTGGCTCCGCCCATTTAACCTGCTTACTTTGTCGGCTTTCTAAAACTTAAAAAAAATTATTTTCTTTTAAAATTATATTTTTATAAGTAACTGTTCCACTTTATTCGAAAAAAAATTGCTTAAATTGAAGAGGTGAATTGAAGTCGAATATTAAACAGTAATATATCGATAACCCATGCACTGGCCAAAATAAATGAAGTTGATTGATCATTTTTAACTTTAATTAATACCACTTAATTTTAATTTTGATGACATGGAGAAATCCCTACCCACTAGTTTTGGACAATTAGTGAAAAGAGGAAACTTGATCAAGATAACATGATATACTGCAAATGGTCATCCGATGTCATGACCATATATAGCGATTCAAAGAAGAAAACAGCTAGAATAGAATCTGAATCGCGTACAGTCCTCCCTAATTCCTCTTTCCTCACCAAGAATGGGATATATAAAAAATTTAAAAAAATAGATAAACAAAAAGTTAGTCAGATAAATAAAAATAAAGTTAACTGATCATAGGAACTTTCGGTGGATTGTGAGGTATTTCTCATTTACAGTAACTCTCGATGTCTTTCTATTTATTAGTATTCTCTACGCCATTATTTTGTCTGTCTTTCTTCATATTTTCCTCCATTGCACCATTATCTTCTATGTTTATAAACCATTTGAGGAGGCCCAACCATTTTCTATGATTGTAAACCATTATGCAGTCTTCTTTATTCGTCCCATTTCTCACACCTTCACATGAATAAAATTATGGGATCAGATATTGTGGCCTGCATCATAATCTATTTTGTTACATATTAGGCTTCCATGATGATATATGCTCTAATCAATCAACCGATTACACAATAGCTCCGATAAAATTATCTCATCGGGAAGCAAAGATTGCTTTGGGAACAGAAAGGAAATTGATGTTCTCGCTACCAATGACTCATTGCCCATAAGTCAAGTGCCAAAAAGCAATTTCTATATAGCAGAAAACCCATAAAAGACTAATTTTAAGGTTTAAAAAACCTGATGTTTGTCTGTTATCGCGGAATCGTATTATCAGCACAAATAAAGTGACTAAAGATCTTCACAAATAGGCATGATGAATCCACAGGTACCCTGCATTTTAACCTTCTTTCAATATAATACTTTCATTAACCAAAGATTGATCACATAGACATAGCCATCAGATAGATTTATACAATGCGTACACAACTGATAGATTATATACCGAAGACCTACCAAACACAGGAACAGATTTACGCAAGGCCTGTATAAGAACCTTACATGCTTCGTAACTCTAAAACCGTTATTTGAAAATATGACCACTTAGTACCATGTAAATGTAGACAAGATGATCATTTGTAATTGAGATCAGGTGATGCAATTGCTGTTGCATTAATTTTTCCCACTTCTACCCAATCCGGAGAACGTAAAGTAGGGGCAGGTGCAGGTGCTGAAGCTCTGTCAACACGATATATCGCAGCCGTGATGGAGCTTGTCCTACGCCGGCGAGGACAATCGTAGACGACGTTATTAGTAGATCTGGGTAGACGGGCACCGGCAGGTATGCACACCGGGGGTGATGGATAGGTGCCTTTCATGAGATTGGTCCCGACATTACTTTCTCGGCACGGAACAAGTGAAACCCACAAAACTAAAATGATCAGAAATTGAAGAACAATACTGTTAGCCATGCCCTTGAGCAAGCTGAAGAAGGAAAAACAGGAATGACCGACTGAATTAAAGAAATCAACACCTAATCCACTGCCTTTCTTCTAGTTGAGTGGAGAACATTCAACACCCAATTCACCGCCTTTCTGCTATTGAGTGGCGAACTCATGAATAACTTCCCTACATATGTGTTTGTGTATATATAATAAAAGTGAAAGAAGCTCTCTTGCCCACTCTTCTTTCCTGTGACAACTCGCTCTGGGACAAAATAGAAATCAATCGAAGATTTATTGGCACGTGAGTGAGAAATATAAGAGTTTCTGCATCTAAGTTATGAGACTATGGACAAAATATCTCCTGGCACCTTTTAAGAATATCCGACAGCACCGGCCACACGTAAAAAAGTCATAAAAGACCACAGCCAAGTGGGACTCCAAAAGCTAAATCCCACGTAAACATCTTATCTCCATCCCCTTCCAAGCTTCCACCATAAGACGCGTCATCCCTAGCCACAAAAGTCTCATACAAGAAACAGCAAATGATCCACACCTTCAACACTATATACATATATCATCAATCGATTCCATCCATTTTGCAGAGTACCAGCTCTAAGCAAGACCATGAAAACAACCCGCATCTGGTGTTCATGCCTTACATGGCCCAGGGCCACATGATCCCCATGGTGGACATGGCCCGGCTGTTTGCTAGGCGTGGCACCACTCCGGTCAATGCTGCCCGGTTCGCGGTCGTTATCGGCCGGGAGTTCGCCTCCTGCGTGCCCATCCGATTTTGCACTGTCACGTTTCCCACCGCAGAAGCATGCCTGCCGGAGGTGCAAGACGCTGGACTTCCTCCCCTCCAGAGATGTGGTGGGTAAATTCTTCATGCTGATTGCCACGTGGCACGATTATGTGGTTAGTTATTAATTATGTATAATAATTTCTACATTTCAAATAGTATCATAAAATATTCTTTTACTTTATATATTTTAACAAAAGAGAATTTTTATGTGATAGTATAAAATTTTAATCAAAATATTAATCACAAAAGTAATATTGTTTAAGATATTATTTATTTGGTATATAAAATTAAAATTTATTGTTTCACAATAGCAACATGATTGTCTCCTCTCAAAATAAAATAATCCCTTAAGTGAATAAAACTATTTTAACTAAATTATTTCATACTTCAACATCTTGCATAGCACTAAGATCTATATTAAATGTAAAAAACTAAGTTAGACAATTATCATGATTAACATAACTCAACATATAAGTTACATTTACATCCATGAAATGATTTGCATTATTAGAATTTATCCCTACTTAGCTTTATGTGGGCAATTCATTTGTAAATCAACGTATGTGCAATTTTATACAGACAAGACTATAAAGGATAAAAAAAACTTAGCAAAGTTCATGCCTATATATTAATGATATCTTTTATTTATCCTCAATAAGCAATTACTAAAAAATTGCTTCATTTATGTATGTCATCAAATGACAAAAAAAATGCATAAATATTCAATTTTCAAAATTAATGATTAATTTTATTACATTTAGTCATCTTAATTTCAAAAATATAAATTAGTGCATTAAAATATTAGGAATATATTTTAACACAAAATAAAAATAGTTTTATACTAATATCAATTTTAACACAGAGTATAAACTAACTAGTACTTATGTTGATTTTAACACAAAGTATAAATCAAATAATACATATGTATTCTTAATTTTAAAATAAAGGACTAATTATGTTATACAAAAATAGGCATCAATTTTCAAATGTAGTCAATATTGTAGAACGCCAATTATAATATGATATATCCTAACATAAGATTATAAATTATCTTTTAAGTATTGTAAAAAAATTCATGATTTTCGATGATAATTAAATATAGACTATTTATCAGAACACATTAAATGTTCATAATGATCTTTCATAATTCTTACAACTAATATAAAAATATTGTCAATCTATTTTATAACTATCGAAAAAGTTACTCAAAGTTTATTTGTTATAATTATAAACATAAAATATATTGTAGCTAAGTGGCGAATTGATAGTCATTTAAACAACTAGTAAAAGATGTATTGTATAAATAAATATCTAAAGACAATGCATACATCAATTGACATAGAAAAATTAATTAATCAACCATCTAGTTATATCCACACAAAGTTTTAAGACTTCATTTTATATTCATGAATTTCATTTATGCTTTAATCATCTTCCAACAATTTAAAGTTAGATTTCACCACTTCAGAAAATATAAAATCACATCAACAAATAATGTGATCCAATATTTATATTAAAGAATTAAACTTTCCAATTATTAATTTGAAATGAAAAATATTTTATATATACACTTGCTAAAAGTTGTATGTAGTATCATTTTGTGTTGCTCCCACTCGGATTAAATTTTGATCATCAACCACATCTGTGTAAAGGTTATATTAAATAAATATTTTATAAATCAATTTATAAAATATGACATCTTCATACCAATCTCATTCTTACGCTTATATTCACATATAAATATTATTAAAAAATCAAAAGTTCAAATATCAACAAAAGATAAATATTATTACTCAACCTTCTAAAAATAAGTCGAGATGTGAACATAAATTTACGACTTTCATAGTCATCATCCACATAAAACAAAAACACAAAGCTTTTTGTTTAGAGTGCATCATAAAAATTATTGATATAAAGGTATTTGGTTAAGTATCTTTTTCTCGCTTAATGGGATATTATTAAAAAATACAATAAAAAATCACATCATGTAATGATAAACTTACCCATCCAATAATGATTTTGTTATTAATTTCAACAATTCTAGTTTGTCACGAAATTTATGGAACATTTTAATTAACAAACAATTATCCTTATTTTCACATTATTTCTCTAAACTAATTTAGAGAAAAATAATAGTCTTGCACTATATACAAAAAATATTTAGCAAAAATAAAAGAAGCAACAAAATACTTCATAATGATACAAAATCATTTAAATACCAAATTAAATGAATAAATTAACCAATAAATATAGTTATTTTAATGTCTTGCCCATAAATAATAATGTATAGATGTCAAATTATTTAATATAATGAAAGCTTAGTTCTAGTTATAAACCCATAAAAAAATTAAAACTATAAAGAATAATTCGAGCAATTTAACATATAACAAAATGCATGTTTATTAAAGGTTTTGTAATACCTTTGTTAGTCAAAATATTTCACAATGATCATGACTATATAGTGTAACTGAAATATACACTAAGAAATCATTGCTTAAACTTTATGATCATTATAAAAAAGAATCCATACAAGTATCCGAAATTATAATGTATGAGAACTAATCTGATTAAAAAATAATCATTAATACGCTTGAAAAAAATGAGGACAAGTGAAATGTGTTTAACCAACAAAACACTTATTCAGGTAAAAGAATTTATTAACACAAAGAATTTGTAGCAAATAACTATTACGATATTAATAATTAACTATGTGACATAGAATCGAACATTGAGTTTTGCTCGCAATCACCATCTACTTACCCGCATGTTTAATAATTATATTTTAATCAAATTAGAGATACTAAGGTCTAGATGAGATTAACAAATAATCTCCCAACCAAGAACTCCCAGTCAGTTTATGATTCACTTTTATCATCAATTAAAGACTTATTTTATGCAACATAGGCAAAAAATTATATATTTTCTTTAGACCATTTACTAGAATCGAATTATTAGTAATTTATTATTACTAACATCAAACAGCATTACTAATATGCATCAATTAATGTAAAATAAATACATTTCTAAATTATGTTTTACTATTTGTATATACAAAGTGAATAAAAAATATTTATATAAAGTACATTATATATTAGTATACACAAAGTATACAAAAATATGCACATAAAATATATTTTAAAATATTTTATATACACAAAGTATATACACAAAGTACATTTCTCATTTTTTTAAAATGTACATTTTATATACAAAGTACATAAAAATGTACATATTATTCACTTTGTATATGAAATAAACAATATTTTATTAGACAAATTGTGTGATGAATGCACTTAAGCATGTCATTAATTATTGACATTTGTAAACACAAAATACCATTAAGTATAAGTGTCATTTGTAACAAACTCATTAAAAATTTGTTATCTGTTTAATTTTCAAATCTAGTATCTTTCAATTATTGTCACAAAAAAATTAGACATTAAAATTGATGATACATGCAAATTTTCATCATCTATTTTGACTATATAATTTAGTCTCTCACTTTCTTGAAAGATTAGACATCAAAAAATCCAACTTCTATCGCCAATGTGATTAGGTCTACCAATATAACCCGTCAACTAAAAACTCCAACTATGTCTTATACCCAATATTTAAAATTAATTTAATATTTATTAAAAAGACAACAGTAAACCATGTAGACCCGGTAAAAATTGGTCTAAAATCAAACCAATTCAAAAAATTCAATCGATTTTATATTAGATTAATATGTTCATAATTAAATTTGGTCCAAGTCCATTTTAGAAAAGTGGTCCAGCTTGGAACATATCGTTAAATCCGGTTATACTATTTCGGCTCGCCTAGAACCGATGACTTGATCACTAATAAGCAATCATCCCAAAAAATCAAACAAAATAACTTTTCGTAGACCTGCGGACAAGGTCTGAAGGGTGGACTCCACTCGACTAAGGAAGGGATCGGGCGGCCAACTGTTTCCTCCAAAAATTGGATCTGGCCAGAGATCCCAAAAAATGAGGTATTTCTTTTAGGGAAGGAGGAGTCCCACCAGAGATGTCGACGGTCGGCGAAGCCTCTCCGGCGTGACATCCTCGTCATGGTACAGCAAAAAAAATAGTCCACATCTCTATCGTGTGTGATCGGAGCTCACATTATCATGCCCCAAGCCATAGCAGTGATTGCTGCCGTTAACAGAAAAACTGTTCGGCGAGTCTCATCAGGATGATTGCTTGGAAAGGATTAGCTGATTCCAACCTTGAAAGACCAAAAATGATCAACTAGCGGCCGTTACACGCTGGCGATGGGAGTACCGAAACTCTATCAGGATAGTAGAACCCAAGCTTCAACATTGCTTGGGTCAACTGCAAAGGAGATCTATACCAGCAAAAGCAACGTACCGCCGGTGTGTGTTGGCAGGAGGTTGCCGAACTCACAAGGAGTTCACGGCTGTGGGATTTGTCGGTGATGGCCGGATTCACAAAGAGTCGACAGCGACAATGAACAACAAAAAAGTTTGAATTGTTATGCTTCCCTACATTATTGTATGCATATCGATGTTGAAAATCAATAAGATCTGAGAATTTTTTAGAGTAAATCTAACAAGAACACATCTTTAAATTAGATTTACATATTACCAATAATATTACAGTAATTCCTATCAAGCAAAAAACAAAATTTGCGTGGTTTATCAAGAACCGTAAATATCAGATCAATTTGATTGGTTGAAACAGATAAAGATCCCAACTTTATTATAATTATCTATTCTTGATTATCAATTACAAATCAAATTGGAAAAAAATTTGTGGAAGAAATTTTATTTTATAATAATAATGACGAAAATGATAAATAAATCATCATAAAAAATCAATAAACATAATTCATGACCAACAAATAATCTCATCATGTTTTGGTTTTAAAAAATAGAGTGGAACATCTTATTCTAAAGACTCTGACACTAATGAAGAATTAAATGTATGATAAAAAATAAATAAGTATGTAATTGATTAATGGACAATCGTAAATCAAGACTTGATCTCTAGGAAAAAGTTTGATTCCACGACTTATAATCCCTCTTCTTATAAATACAGTAATTTCTTATTCTTCATCTTCTTATATCGGAAAAAAATGTAATATTTATAAATTTTTCCATCATTATTTTAAATTAGTTTTAAAAAAATATCAAGAGATAATATTTAATTAATTTAAGACTAAATTAAAATTAATCTTTTGATTAATTTGGTGAGTCCACCTGGGCGTCTCCACCAAAACATACACCAACACCATCTACACATTATATCACTTCAGACAACTATATTAAATAGCTGCAAAAACCATATCCCCTGCAGACCCCAACAACTTGATCCACTCACATACAATTGAAGTCAGGAGGAGTTACAAATGGGCTAAGTAGCAAATAAGTGAAGTGGTATGTGCATCTAGATTAGTAAGAAAGAAACGAGAATGGCCATCATATTCTTCCTGGCGAATTCAATTGCACCAAGATTATATAGGCTCCCCATACAACCTTCACTCATAAAAGAAAAATGGTGCTTAATGGGTTTGCTTATTGGATATCTTCCATCTTGTCTCTATTGAATAATCATGCAAATTTAGCTTGAATAGTCTCACCACTCACCAATGTACGTACATTGCAGGCCCTAAATCCGGATAGGGTAGTAAGGCATGTATCGCCATGACTTTTCTACCATTGGGGTGGTTCATTCCACACCGAATAGATTGTAAACAACATATATATACAATTCAATCATAAGTTACAGAAATCACTCTACCAGAAGCTCCTTCGCCTCCACCATCTTCGAATTCTCAACCAGCCCATCAACCACCCTCTGCAGAACATCCTCATAAACGAAGCACCTGCTCGCAAAGCTCCTCTTACTCACCTAATACCCTAGATCAAAATCCCCAGCCGCACAGAGAACCGGAACCACCTTCGAAAACGTCTAAGTAGCCCGGCGAAATGCTCCTCTTCCCCGTCTCACCATACAACCTCTTCACCTCCTCCACATTCTTCTTCTCACACCTCCCTTTGATAAGGGCATTGAAGCTACGGATATCAGGCCTCAAACCCCTCTGGGACAATCAGTCGAACACCTCCGCCGCCTCCTCGGCCTTCCCACTCAACACAAATCCGCGCATCTTCGCATTGCCGCACTCCTCCATCCTCTCCCAGACCTTGTCCGCATCTTCGAAACGCCGAATCTCGTACAATGCAATGAGAATAGTATCGAAGATTGCAATGGTGGGCGCAATGTGGTCATCCTTCACCTTCTCCAACGCCGACATGGCTTCGTCCAACCGCCCCATCTCGCAATAGAACCGGATCAGGAGACGATAGGAGACGAGGCCAAGTTTTATCGACAATTCGCCGGCGGGACAGCCGAAGAAGAAGTCGGGGACCTTGTCGGGATTGCCGGACTCGACCGCGGCGGAGAGGAGGGTGTTGAAGGACATAATGGAGCGGGCGCAGCCGAGGCGGGGAGGTCGCGGGCGTGGCCGAACATGCCAGCCTTGCGTAGAGGGAGATGAGGCGGGCGGGGAAGCCCTCCTTGTGGACGTCGCGGTACTGCTTCTGGGCGGAGATGACGTCGTGGATGAAGGAAAGGTCGCCAGGGGCCGCGAGACGGCGGACGGCGGAGCGGTAGACGCCGGGGTTGTACCGGAAGCCGTAGACGTCGCTGGAGGACTTGAACTTGCGGACCAGCTGGGGCAGGTCGAGCTCCGAGTTGGCATCGTCGAAGAGATCCTTCAAGGTGCGTTGGGGTGGGGCCTCGTCGCCGGCGGAGGAGGAGGCGAGCGGCGACGGACATGGGTCTGGTCTCCAGGTGCTAATCGAGCATGTTGAGTCGTAGTCATGGTCGCAAAAATTTGTTGGCGGATTTAAATTGAAATAGAAGGATTTTATTTTAAAAAAATAGGAAATGGTACATGGTAAAATTCGGTCTAAATCGACTAATATGAGCTGATTTTACCATTTGGGATAATATGCAAAGGGCAGCAACTGGGGGCTAGGCGATAACATATGGGGTAGCAATGGTGGGGCGTAAGGCACAGGTGGGGCCGTGACAACATGACAACTAAAGGAGCCTTGACATGTGGAGGGGCGACGCGTGAGTAATTAGAGAGAGAATCGGGAGGAAAAAATAGTCGATGACATTTTCGTAATTAAAAGTTAGACACGTGTCTAAATCGTGTCAAAAATAATAACTAATCCAAATAATTCAAAAAAAATTTAAAAAAATATAAAAAAATACTATAAAATATAATACACACCATAATATCAAAATAATATATTCTTTAATTAATAACCTATCAATTTTGATTGATTCAAATAAACCGATTCTTATCTAATTTTTAATGAATCGATTCGATTCAAGGATTCCCTTGTAATCCGATTCAACATCCAATTCCAATTTTTACAACTATAGTCTTAGTTAAGTTAAACAATGCTTGAATTTGATTTATTTATCTTCGATTTAGTTAGTGGAGTTCGTGTGTAGGGATTTTAGATTTGATACCAATATTTAAAGCTTGAATTTAGATTAAAAATTGGGATCATGGATTCGGGTTAGGATTTTGTTTGTGAGATCTCATCTAAAATAATTAATTTTATATTAATATTTTGATATAAACTAATTTCGTATCATATATTTTGGGGAAGAAAGGAAAAAAACCAAATGAAATTGGGAAATAAGATAGACACGTAAGAAGATGGATCATAGGAGAATTGTAGAAAAACTATGAAAGAAGATAAAAACTTTTCATTTCATTGTTTTTACTCTAACAACAATGCTATTTTGTTAATTTGCATTCTTCCGGTAACCAAAAGTCCCCCATTTATCAATCCTGTAAGGATTAGATCCTCTTTTTTTCTTAGAACCACTTCCAACTTATGAATCATTTGCCTAGGCATATCAAATTTTTTCGACATAATATTTAATATATACAAATCAACAACAACAAGGCTGTCATAAGGTTTCGAATTTTGACAACTATTCTGCATTGACAATACCAGCCAATCACAGCAAAAATTAAAAAAAATGCAGCAACAGAAATATTATAATAGGGTAAAAAAATGAAACCTTTTAACTTCACTTACTAGTCACAAGTATCAATAAAACCATGCTCAACATTAAAACTTCGTACACCTAACGTCATAGAAGAACCTGTTATTCCAAAACAAACAGTTAAGCAGCTCTGAAACAGAGGTGTACATTAATGCATGAGAGGGGCCTTAATCAATGTCCCTCAGAATGTTTGTAGAGCGCTTTGAAACACCAACATACTATAATGGGTTATTGCCTGCATGGAAGAAGAAGTTCAAGGTCAAACGGATAGCTGGTTTTGATGCACGCAATCAAAAGTAAGCCCACACTGATAAATTGGTAATCAGAAGGTCTCAGGCCGCATCTTTATACCATCATACAAGCAAGCATACAACTGACATGAGGTAGGCATGGAACCAAGCTCCACCATACAACAATTATTTATAGTTTCGCATGGAAAAATCAGGAGGAAAAGGCAGCAATTCCATGCACACAAATCAAAGAAAAGAATAAAATTAATGAATGAGCCAAATTTTGATTTCCATCTAAAAACGGCAATGAAACCACACAGTATGACAAGATACACATTATAACACTTCAGACAACAATATTAAATAGCTGTGAAAACCATATCCCCTGCAAACCCAACTACGTAATCCACTCGCATACAAATGAAGTCATAAGGAGTTACAAACGAGCGAAGTAGCAAAAAAGTAAAGTGGTATGTGAATCTAGATTGTAAGAAAGAACCTAGAAATAGCCATCACAATCTTCCAGGCCAATTCAATTCCACAACGAGTATATAGCATCCCCTTACAACCTCCATTTATAAAAGAAATGTTGCTTATTAGGTTAGCTTATTAGATATCTACTCTTTTGTCTTTATTGATTTATCATGCAAATTTAGAAATGTTTGTATCGCCAATTGAGAGAAACATAAACTGAATTCCCACTTGAAAAAACTGAATCTTTTCTATTATTTCCACTGGGGTTCATTCCACAACATGTTTTTTTTCATGAAAACTGCTCTAAGCATGGTTAAAAAAAAACATCAACCACACCGAGTAGAATGTAAACAACATATATTCAATAACAATAATGCACAACAACACTAAAAAAATGCAGTAAAAACTTACATAAATCACTCCACCAGAAGCTCCAAATCCTTTTCACCAGCTCCTTCGCCTCCGCCATCATTGAATTCTCAACCATTCCATCAACCACACTCTGCAGAACATCCACGGCGAAGACCTCACTGTGGATGTCGGGGTACTGCTTCTGGTCGGCGAGGATGTGGCGGACGCCGGAAAGCTCTCCGGCGGCGGCGAGCCGGCGAGGCGGCTGGGGAGACGAAGGGGTTAGGGTGGGTGGGGGGAGGGGTTCAGGGTCGGTGCTCAAAGACTTGAACCGGGCTGGGTCGCGAAATTATTTGGAGGTGTCAATCGAGTCGAGTTAAACGATGCTTAAATTGGATTTATTGCATGGTAAATTATACAATTAATAGTATAGTGAAGCTTTGATAAGAGATGTCAAATTAAGATTATCATTTTTTTCTAAAAATTAGCTTGGGCCAATCAGGGGCTGCTTTTCAAATCTCAATGCTTACAAAATTTATCTAACTCAAGTGGATGAGAATTGGCAATTTGTTGTTTTTAATTGCCAAGGAGATCTTGGTCTATCCTAGCTCAAATTATATTACACGTGGAAATGATAATGGCATCAAGGGTGCTTATTTTGTGAGTCGAAAATTTTACTCAAATTACGGTTTGAGTTCAAGCCTAATTAAAAAGTATTCTTGTTGCTTCCAACTAACTCTATTTGTATTCATTGATCTTATTTTTTCGTATAATTTATATTAAAAAAATTTTATAATTAAAAAAATTCAAGATTGATATAATTATACATAAAAAAATAATTTAATAATATATAAATTTATTTAAATTTAATATCATACAATAATATTCTATAATTTAGTTATATTTATATTAAAAAAATTAAAGATACGTATGGTTTAAAATTTTATCACTTATATAAAATATTAAACTTTGAGTCAAGTCGAGCTGCAAAAGCCCAAGTCTAAGCACGACTCGGTTAATATCAAGTTAAACTTCTAATCGAATTTTTTTAATTGTGTATCAAATCAAATCGAGTTTAATTAAACCCAGATGACATGTTTTGGACTAAATCTTTTCCTTCGTAACGAAAACTCATAAGAGGAATTGCATGATTGCACTACAAACCATTTCGTTTACGGATCATTCACGAGTGACCCCGGTGGTTCTTCTAGTAGCTTTCAAACCTTTGGCAAATCACAAGTTAACACAGACACATACGTCCAAGAAACACAAGAACGCAGCCCCCAATGTGACCCCCGTGGTTCTTTCTAACTTTCCATTGATCAGTACGCAGATCCTTCAATGGTGTGTATATATCTCATCAACCCGCTCTCCAGAACTCCCATCAAAGGATATCGACTTCCAGTTAGCAAGAACCATGGAAGAAGCAGATCATGAGAACCATGAATCCAAGCCACATCTGGTGTTCCTGCCTTACATGGCCCAAGGCCACTTGATCCCCATGGTTGACATGGCCAGGCTCTTTGCCAGGCGTGGTGCCGCAGCCACCATCATCACCACTCCAGCAAACGCAACCAGGTTTGCTGCCATCACCGAGCGAGAGATTGCTGCCGGTCTATCCATCCAGACTCACACTGTCACCTTCCCTGCAGTCGAGGCAGGGCTGCCTGAGGGCTGTGAGACCCTGGACGACCTACCCTCCGGTGATATGATCGGTAAGTTCTTCAATGCAACCATCATGCTGAGGGGGGCTGTGGAATTGCTCCTCAAGGAGCTACGTCCCAAGCCACTCTGCATTATATCTGACATGGGCATCCCTTGGTCGACCAAGGTAGCCCACAACCTTGGAATCCCCAGATTTGTCTTCCACGGATTCGGTTGTTTTTCACTGCTGGCTATTCACAACTTCCGTCACTACAACATGGAGAGAGTGATTTCTGACTTGGAGCCCTTCTCAATTCCTGGGTTACCAGAAACAATCAAGTTCACAAAGTCTCAAACACAGCTTGCAATGGGCAGCCGGCCAGAGTCTCAGAGCATCAGAGATAGTTTGTTGGAAGGGGAGGCAACGGCTGATGGTGTGGTGATGAACACATTTGATGCACTAGAGCAAGAGTATCTACTGGAGTATCAAAAGGCCAAAGGGAAGAGGGTGTGGACTGTTGGACCTCTCTCACTGTGCAATGCCACTGCTGATGACAAGGCTGACAGGGGAAGCAAGTCCACTGCTAATATTGAGAGTATCAGATGGCTTGACATGAAAGACCCAAAATCCGTGATATATGTTAGCTTTGGCAGTGTGAGCCACTTGAAGACTTCAGAGTTGATAGCTGTTGGACTTGGGTTAGAGGCTTCTAATCACAATTTCATTTGGGTGATTAGGCTAGGCAAGAATTCACAAGAGATAGAAAGATGGCTTGGAGAGGAAAATTTTGAAGAGAGGGTGAAAGGCAGGGGGCTCGTGATCAAGGGGTGGGCACCTCAAGTGCTGATACTCTCACATCCCTCAACTGGTGCATTCCTCACACATTGTGGGTGGAATTCAACATTGGAAGGAATATGTGCCGGGGTGCCCATGGCAACCTGCCCCATATTTGCAGAGCAGTTCTTCAATGAGAAGCTAATAGTGGAGGTGTTGCAGGTAGGTGTGAGCCTTGGAGTGAGGCAGGGAACTGCGTGGGGACATGAGGAGGAGGTGGGGGATCAGATCGACAAAGCAAGCGTCAAGAAGGCTGTGGAAACGATGATGTACGAGGGGAGGAAGGAGAAGAAAGGAGGAAGAGAGCCCAAGATTGGGCTAAGCTGGCAAAACAGGCCATGGAAGTGGGTGGCTCTTCATACAGGAATGTGGATCTCCTCCTAGACTTTGCTAGAAAATATGCCGGAAGCGGAGAGATGTCCCACGTACTTGACTCTTGATTTCTGCTCAAAATGTTAAAAAGTGCTATGGAAATAATTTTCTGCAATGCCTTTTGCAGATAAATTTACTACATTTATGCTCAAATGAATGGTTTTGGAACTACAATGCAGGTGTTTTAGTTTTAGAAATGCACAGGTTTACATTCCTTGGACCTTAAAAAATTTACAAATTTAATAGCATAAACATACTACTTGATCCTTCAACAAAAAAAATTGCAATTTACCTGCTCAAGGTGTTGTCTAGACACCAATCATGCCAAGCGGCTATCTGCAAAGACTGGTCTTCATCGGGGAAAAGCTCCCAACATCCACATCTATAACACAAAAAAATAAGTAATCTCAATCCACAGTTTACTTTAGCTAGTAGATTTTCCTGATTAGCTTCAGTCCTAGCAGTAACATAGCCCCACTGATCACAATGGCTTACAATTCCAACAATAACCATATAATCTTTACATCAATGGATAAAATCATATGGCTAATCTCATTCTCAGATTATAGCACATCAAATTAACAAAAAAAAATTTCTCAGAACCACATTCAACTTATGAATCATTTTCCTACGCATATCAAAATTTTCCGTCTTATCATTCAACAATATATACGAATCATCAGCGAAAAGACCTGCTACAACCATAAAGCTTCGACTTTTGACGGTCATTCTGCATTAACCATACCAGCAAACACAGAAAAAAACAGTAACAAAAATATTATTATATAGCAAAAAGATGAAACCTTTTACCAAGTAATGACATGAAAGAGCGATGAAGCGACCTGAGAACGGTGACAGCGCCGCCAGAGGAGACGGCGGAGAGCTGCTGGTTGAAGTTCGCCGCGGGCGAGGATGGGGATGCCAATGTGAATTGTACAGACTACAAATAAAATACAACAACTAATACAATATTTAAAATTTTAATATAAAATTCATTATTATTATACATAAAATCATAATTAAAATTTTTTTTATTTTAATAATTCTTTGAATCAACTTTCTCGAGTGAGCCACCAATGACTCCGTATGATTTTGCAAGTGACCCTTCCAACCATGTTATAAAAGTTACAAGAAAATATTATATTTTAAATAATATAAAATATATATCTATCAATTTTAAATATTAAAAAAATTATATATAATAATTTTATATAAATATTTATTTATACAATTAAATTTTTAATATAAATAACTTCGAATCAAATTAAATTAAGTGGACTTAGACCCCACTCCAGAATTTTCGGAAAAAGACCATCTTGCTATAGTCCCGTAACAAAGCAGTCTCGTAACCTCTTCGCAATGCCGCCTTTTGTGCCTCATTTCATGGAGAGGAGGGTAAGAACTAAAAGATGTCCGATACAATGCAACCTCATTCAATACTTATAAACCTCCGAAAAAAGTGAAAGAAGCTCTCTTGCCACTCTTCTTTACTGTCTCGACGCATTAAAATAAAACCAGCAGCAACTCGCACTGGATGAAAATGGAAATCAATCGATCATTTATTAGTACGTGAGTGAGAAATATAAGAGTTTCTGCATCAAAGTTATGAGACTATGGAATATCAAATAGCAACGCCCACACGTAAAAAAGTCATACAAGACCGCAGCCAAAAATGTGACTCCAGAAGCTAAATCCCACGTAAACATCTTGCCTCCCTTCCAAGCTTCCACTATAAGACGCTTCATCCCTAGCCACAAAAGTCTCATATAACAAACAGCAAATGATCCACACTTTCAATACTACATACATATATCATCAATCGATTCAATCCATTTTGCACAGAGTACCAGCTCTAAGCAAGACCATGAAAACAACCAGCATCTGGTGTTCATGCCTTACATGGCCCACGGCCACATGGTCCCCATCGTGGACATGGCCCGGCTGTTTGCAAGGCGTGGCGCCAACGTCACCATCATCACCTATCCGGTCAATGCTGCCCGGTTCGCGGCCGATATCGACCAGGAGTTCGCCTCCACATCCCCATCTGATTTTGCACTGTCACATTTCCCACCGCAGAAGTTGGCCGGCCGGAGGGCTGCGAGACGCTGGACTTCCTCACCTCCAGAGATGTGGTGGGTAAATCTTTCGTGGCGACTGCCATGTGGTGTGATCCTGTGGAAGCTCATGCCCAAGCCCGTTTGTCTTGTAGCCGATGTGTGTTTACCTTGGCCAGCAAAGCTGGCACACAACCTAGGCATCCCTAAGTTCCTGTTCTGTGGAATGTCGGGCTTTGCACAGCTATGTTAACAACATCCAGCACTACAAACTAGTTCCAACACTGACATCGATTGGCAGCCCTTCTCGATTCCCGGGCTGGCCGGAAAAATTCAAATTCACGAGAGCCCAGATGCCGGACGAAGGTGCTTCGTAGAAGGGGCAGAAGCACCTTATGGTGTGGGGTTGAACACATTTGATCCCCTACAGCATGACTATGTTGCTGATTACCAAAAGGCCGTAGGGAAGAAAGTATGGGCCCTGGGACCATTTTCACTGTGCAATGTCACCACCGTCGACAAGGCCGACAGGGAAATAAATCCAGCGGTGGCAATATTTAAGATTGCCTCCGGTGGCCCAACTCGAAGAACCCAAAATCGGTTGTTTATGTTTACAATATCAATTCATCTACAGATACAATAAGACGATAAAGCACATTACTCAAGTAACATTGTACCAAGTTACCGTAGATACACAAGTTAGTAACATCAATGAAGCTGCTCCTAAATTGAGGAGAAGAAGCTAAGACCGAACTTTTGCTAGGCGAGCACGAATTTCTTCTAGCTCCTCTTCATCATCATCCACAACTTCATCTATAGGGTCAGCCTGAAAATTAAGGGATAGGGGAACCAAAACACCAAAATCTCCTTAGTAAGTCTGAAATCAAGCTTAACAGCTTTCTATAATACTTGCATTTTCTCAATGGTCGGATTAATGAGTAGCAGTTATTAGGAGTAATCACCTCAGTAACATTTGTCCTCTGTGCAGGTTGTTTCATTTTCTCCTTTCTAGCTGCTTCAGGAAGTTGTGCAACGGTCTCTCCAGCAATATCAGTAAGAACTTTATCAACTTCTTCCTCAATTTCCTCTTCAATATCTTCTGAATCCAAAGCAGTATCAACTGCATCATTCACCATTTCTTCAATTACCCCTGCCTGAAAACACAGCCCGATTCAATAAGCATGCATTAATAACTTAAGACTACGCATGAGATACCATTCACCATACTACTTGCATCCAAATTGTACTATGAGTCAAACTATGTTAGGCAGTGCAGCGTTAATATGTGAATGTACGCAAATAGGGTCCCTAAAAGATGGATACCGATATGGCTCAAGGTCTACAGCCATGGCCAAAACGGTGTAAATATGTCTATGGTGTCAACCATAGTCTCCTAGGACTCTAGTATGCCTATGTTTATGGATTGCTATTGGCATTTTAAATTGTGATGGCCTCCATGGCGGCAGACTGTGAAACAGTTGTCCTTGACAATCATTAACATGGTAAAGGACAATCGGTCATTGTCACTGGTCATAATTATAACACACAAAAAGGCTACATTAATACAGATATTTTCAAGAAATTGAAAAATTGGTTCCTTTGTCAGCTGCATAGTCGAGGAAAATAAATATATTAGTAAGTTTCAACCAACTTGTATCATAAAGACTATCATGTAAATCAAGAAAGTAACAAAATGAGGAGATGCAGCTAAATCTTCAAGGCATTAATGGGCAACGTGCAGAGGCACCAGCTTACAAAAGTAAAAAAGAGCAAGTATAATTTAAATCCTCCAGGCACAAAATTAATTTACCTTAGTCATCTCTTTGCTAAATTCCTGCATTGTGGCAGCTACTTCAGGGGCCTTCATAAGATTGTTAACAAGCTTCATGACCTCAGCACTTTTAGATAGATGACCCACTGTTCGAGCAGTTGCTGGAATTTCATAGAAAATTTCGGGTTAATAACATGCAAGATGCCACACAATAAAAAGTTTCAAATTAAACTTCATTTATCCCTCGTCCTCACCCATGATACTTTCCCAATTTCTGCCTCCATCCACTTTCTCATCCACTCACCTTCTAATGCATCCCAGTCTATTTGTGCTAGAAAATTTCATTTTTTTAATTCATCACAACAATTAAAATCATCTTTAAGGCTGCTTCATAATTCTATATGCATGAAGTTTGCGCCACTGAATTTAGTTTAAATTTGAATATGGATGCAATCAATGCTTGCGCCAGTTTTATGCTCTGCCAATGTTTGAACATTGTCGGTCCCAAGCTCAGACAAAAAAGGAGGGTTGGCATTAAGAGAGAACCCAGCCATCCAAAATTTTGCTATCTATAATTGCATAGATCCTCCAACACATTTTGTGTATTAAATGGAAGAAAAAGATAAAAAAGAAGATGGGTGCAATCAAACAGTGACACAAAATACATAATGTCAATCAAAATATAATTGCTGTAAGCTGTTAAGCTGCGGAGAATGCTGAAGCTCGTGATGATGATGAAGATTGTGACATAAATTGAAAGTATGAAGATAAAATTGCTTCTTAGCGACCGAAAGTTCATGAGTTTGAGACATGGAAACAGTGTCTTGTAGAGAGAAGGGTTGGAGCAGCATAACAAGACAACCCTCCCCAGACCCATCAAAACAGACACCCAAAACTAAGTATGTTCAAACTCATTGGTGAATGAACAGTTATTCAACAAAGGAAAGAGGTTATGTAAGTCCTGAAATCAATTGGAGAAAAAATAGCAAACAAAAAATATCCTCCTAACAATTGTAAATACAATTAACAGTCAGTCAATTTATAATTGGTAAATGATTTACTTAAATTTGACCCCTTCTTTGTAATCACGGTCGTATGTGCAGTTAAGCTTCCAACATAATCCAGTTTTAACCGTACAAGGAAAACACAAATTCCTGCAAATTAAAATACAATACTTTAAATAAAAGTTCCAGTAAAATATGTCATTGTCACGTACCAACACTTTCCCCAAGGTGCATTGAGATTGAATTCAGTCGAGCTTTTGTTTTCATAAAGTCGGTTAACTGCCCTCCTTGATCTAACAATCTCCTTTGCAAGTGTCTGGCCATATTCAAACAACTTAATAAAATCTCAAATATAAACTAATTACAGAATAGCAGTTAACAAGTATTTTACTGTGCTAATGGTAATAAAAAACAAATAGAAAACACAATACAAAAAGGCTGGGGAAAGGAAGAAGCCAATCAAAAGATTGTAATTCATAAGCAACTGGGATTTATGACAACTTAAGTACATGAAAATATATACCTAAAATCAATTGATACAAACTATTCAATGCATGCATTTTACAAGTGACATAATAAAGAAGTGATGGATGGATCTTCTTTATTGACTCTGATGTCAACCTGGAAAAGAAAAATTATTACAATTCGCACGCCAAACTAGACAGCTAGACTCCCTCAATGATAGCATTCACCTAAAAATTCATGATAAATTATCTCACTTTGCTAAAGAGAGATAGAAAAACAAATCCACAAGTTGAAATTATTCAGAAACAGCTACAGATTGTTCAATCTTTGTGTCATGAATTTTTTTATATATTCTTACCAGACAAAATATAATAGTTTGTTCTTTAATAACAAACTGAATTGCAAGTAGTTACTTTTAAATGCACCATAAGATACAGAAATTATCACATATAACTTTACTACTTTACAAGTCGATTTACCTTTGCCGAAACCATGTCATTCCTCTTTGTAGCTTCCTAATAGCCTTTTGCACATTTTTCTCTTCTCTCTGTACATCTGAAGCAATTAAAAAGATCAAAGAAAGGAGCCACACAAATTAGTTTTTCAAACAATTAGAAACAAAAGATATAAACCATTAAAGAGGAAAATAATGACAATTCAAAACAATTTAAAGACAAAAACTTCCAACAGAAGAAGCAATTAGGCATTGCTAACTCTTTATCCATCCATAAACTAAGTTGATTACCCTAAAACGTGTTTTTTAATTCACATAATCCCAAATAATTGAGGTCCAAGTTATCCACTTCATCCTATTGTAAACCATGCTTAATTTTAAATTTTCCAATGCCTTTCCTTTCTTTCTAGGCCTTCCTCAACTCTAAAACACCCAAACATGTTTATACACTTCATCCTATCATATTGTATACCATGCTCAATTATATGGGTGTTTGATGTCATTCCTTTTTTAGTCTTCCTCAACTCCAAATCACCCAAACATGTTACATTAAATGCATAAACAATACTAATTCTACAACATAACAATATTAATTCATCCAAACATGTTTATACACTTCATCCTATCGTAAACCATGCTCAATTCCAAATTTTCCATGTGACTCCTTCATTATTAGACCTTACTCTGCAACTCAACTCTAAACCACCCAACTTGTTCTTCCACTTCATCCTACTCCATACCATGTTCAATTTCAAATTTTCCTCCCTCCTTTTTTGAGGGTCTTCCTCAACTATAAATCACCCAAATATGTTTGTCCACTCAACCTATTGTACAACATACTCAATTCTAAATTTTCCAATGTCTTTCCTTTTACTTTTTTTGGGGGCCTTCCTCAATTCTAAATCACCCAAAAACATTGCATATCATGCTCCAATCTAAACCTTCCAATGTTTTTCCATTCTAAATCACCCAAACATTTTCTTCCACTCCTCCCTATTCCATACAATGCTCAACTCTAAATTTTCCGTGTCTTTCCTTTCCTTTGATGTCTTCCCTCCATGACAAAAAAAAATGCAAACACACTTCATGCACTACACAATCAACCCCTGATTCCACACATCATATATTGGACAACCAAACCAAACAAATGAATGCATCAAACAACCAAGCAAAACACAACCCACAAAATCAAACAAAAACCTACACACACTCAAACATGTTTCTTGCACTACACAATCAATACCGATTCACACATCATAATTTGAACAACCAAACAAAACCAACCACAAAATCGAGCAAAAACCTACTAAAATTCACCTCGGATTTGACGCTCGATGTTGCGGCACTCCTGCCTCAGCCGCCGCTGCCAATCCCGTAGCTGCTGCTGCGGATTCGGCGTCGGCTTCAGCAAGCCCTTCACTTTATCCATCCCTCCCACCAATCCCACCAGACCCTACCCCCAATCGCCGAAACGGCGCCAGCAACACCAACAAACCCGATCAAAATCGCAGATTCTCGCGCAAAAACTCTGACTTCGATCGGCCTTTTGGATCAAAAAACAATCTTGTTGGAACCTCTGCCGTCGTGCCCATATACGATAAAATATTTTAATTTAGTTATATATCTAATATTTATTAAAATAAACTCTGATAATAATATGGGCAAAATTTTTTTAATTTTAATTGACTGGGTGTATTGTGTCGATTCCTTTGAGTAATATATAATAGAAAGCCTGATGGTATTTTTGATGTTACTGATAAATTTTGTCCCTTTTTGGTTATTGGATGTTTTTAGAAGACAATCTTCTCGGGGAAAAAATTGATTTATTGAGAAGGGAATAAGGGTACGAGATTACAACCAAGATAGCTAAAAATTTCAAAAATTTATATTTTTATTTTACATGGTCCAAGTATTAATTTCAGAAATTTCTACAATAAATTAAGTTAATATATTATATTGTACTTAGCGAGTCACTCATTTTACGTGTGGTAATTCTATCCTTTGTTTTGTTTTATGGTACGCTAGTTTTCCCTTTTTTAGGGGGGGTGTTATTATGGGTAAAGTGTGGTGACAACTTGAAAACGCAATCCCGTTGATGCTTGCTTCAATTCACAACTCAATACTGTAGGTTAAGTGCAATATTATGTGTGTTTTATGTAATAAAATTTTAGATGGAAATGTTAAAAATAACGAACATGATAATATATTTGTCTTGTGCATCAATAAATTATTTAGGTGTATAATTGTTGTGAGGCTGAACTATTTAATTTTTTAGACTATTTTTTAAAAGAATTATATAGAAGAAAAATATATACAGTTGAGGAAGCTTGTATTTGACTTGAATTCGACTTGGCTCAGCATCTAATGAGCTCAGCCCAAAATCGAAGACCAATGTGTTGAGTTTGAACTCAGCTGAACTTGGTTCAAATCACCCGATTAGCTACTGTAATTGTGGATGAAGATGGGCTTTGCTGTTCATCTGTTTGTAGTATGGCCATGTGGTTAGGTTTCTGAGTTGAACTATGCATGTATTGTTGGATGTTGCTCTAGTATAGTTGTAATTCAACTCGATAAAAGTTTGATTTGAAATTTTGAATTGTTAAACTTAAATGAATTGAGCTTGGGCTTGTGTACCTGCTTGACTGCTCAAACATGGCTAGAAATGTTGTATTGAAAATTGTATTTTAGAATCTTATATTATGTTCATTTCATGAAAGCTGGCTAAAATAATGAAAGAGTAGGACTTAGTAACATTTTTTACTATAGGATTACGAGGTTTTATTGTTGAAGAATTTTATTTTATACTCAATAATCTGATAAAGTGAGAGTTTTTAGAATGAATTTTATCTGCTAATATGCTAGAGGGTGATAGATAATTCCAAACTGAGCTAGATTGAGCTCGAAATCAATCAACTCAAGTACCAATAGCTGAGCTTGAGGCTAGCAAAACTCGCAAAATTTCTGACTCCTTTGATGATCATCACCAGTGCAGTTTGCTGGTTTGGAATGATTATTGGTTGTGTATTTTGTTGCTGTATACGTTGTGTTGGTAATTGGTTGAAAAAAATTTGGGGCATGGTTGAAACGTCATGGTGAAATGTCACGTTGTGCCTTTTCCACTCTGAAGAGGTTCTAATGAGAGGAAAATTTATCTTGACTTTAGTGCAGCAGAAGTACTTAATTGAATCTTTTTGTGTATTTGCTTCAGAGGATTTCGATTTCAAAAGTTCAATACCATGAATTTCACCAGCCATGTCAATGTTGATGAAGATCCTCCCAACGGACCTGAAAAACAACCCTTCAGGTTCCAGTCAGAGTTCAAAAGCAACGTGAAGCAAGAGTAACAATTAGATCATCAAAAACCTGGGCCCTCATCGCTTTTGCAGCCAAAGGCAGAATCTGTTTCAACTGCTCCTCTGCCTCCTTACAACCATGTTTCTGGAAGGAAATACAAGCAGGAAGCAAGAGCTGAAGTGGAGCCTATGGATATTGAATTGGAAAAGGAGGGTGATTATGTTCTAAGGGAAATTGATGTATACTTTAGACCATCCTTTGGTGACGAATCTGCTCAAAGTGAGTTATATTTTTGCTATCTTTTCTTTTGCAATAATTGATTTTCTTCATTTTTCATGGTTTGTATTTCTTTGTTTTGCTTACATATTTCTTCATTTTTTAAAACATGATAGGCTGACGTATTCCATCATTTTTTTAACTTGAGAAAATTACTCTAAGATCTTTTGCTTTTCTCTTTCTATTTGACAGACATTTTCTCTGAACAGTAATAGTTGTATCTTTGCATCTTTTATCCAATTTCTGATGATGATTTATGTTTTCTTACCAGCTACATGTGATGCAGTATCCACTAAGACCGCCATCAATGGTACCTCAACATCCAACTCCGACTTTGATGAGGTTGGTCGCAGTGTCAAATCCAACCTCCAAGGACTGCTTCAACAGCTATACCTCTATTTCAGGTTCTGTATTCCAGATGTGGCTATGTGTGAGCTTGTTTCAAGTGTTCTTTTGAGACCCGTCTTTTATCTCCATCTTCGGTTGTTGACGTCGTCCATGCACACTCTGGTTCCTAGAGGTGCAGCAAGCCACCAATAATAGGATGTATATAAAAGTTTTATAGTTGTAGCTTCTTTTTACATAAGTCAGTTCTAGCTGTCAATGCTCAAGAGTATTGACTGTGTTTTAGTAAATATGCAAATGAGAATCATAAGCATTCTGTTCTTAATGAGGTATGGTCTGTTAAAAAAATCAATGAAATCATATATGAAGTCTTTATCTAATTTTTTCTTCCAAGCTTATGAAAATCTTATTTGTAACTTCTTTACAAAAACTAATGCAAGCATGATCATACAAGCGAAAGTAATGTGATGTTATGTCATTAGTAACTCATCTTATTTTGATGAGCATTCTTAAGGATGAAAATGTTGGAAAACTAAAATAGTATGTAATCAACATTACGCATATAAATAGCCTGTTAAAAAATTATGCATATTAATAAATATTTATTTGATCATCAATATTATGCGCACATAATTTACTAGATAGTGAACACTTTAAGCGTACATTTTTTAAAAAAAATGTTCCACATAATACGTTAATCAATAATCATTACAATCAAAGAAACTATTCTGATGGGTTTGTGGTATTAAATCATTCACAATCTCTCTCTCTCGTGAGTAGTCTTTTTAATGGGTTGGGTTCGGTCTATGTTTTGTTGGACTCAAATTTGATCCAATATTAAAGATTTAAACGCAAACTTGAATTTATACATAAATATTTACTTTTTGACTTCGACATGGACCTGACTAGGATCCGGTTAAAAAATAGATCCAAACCAAGCCAAACCATTGAAAAATATATTTCACATTTTTACATGGAGACGAGCAAAATATAATTAATTTATTACAATTTTTCTTATTCATAATAAAAAAATTATATACTTTAAAAGATATTTTATATATACATCAAAATATATAAAAAAAGATCAAAATTTTAAACAAAATATAAATAATTTTTGAGTTCGAGTCCTTCTACAGTGTGTTGTCCATTGAATTAGACCCAATATAAAATCGATACTTAGAAAGACTCGAATCACTCTTGATCCGAACCGGATATGGTTTGACCTAGCCGAGCTAGATACCCAATTTACCAAAATCGGTTGGCTATGTGAGATGGCCATTGTTGCAAGTAGACAAGTAAGAGGCAGATTAGTGTTTTATATCAAGATAATTAAATAAACTTTGTTCATGTGTGTGTTCCGATATACATATCAGTTGGCACCGTACTTCGATATAGGTATTGGCCACCGTTTATATGCACTTAGTCCCATATCGACCCCTTACTCGTTATTTCTCCTCTTCATAAGTTTCCCTCCTCCCGTCGTCGTTGTCTCTTCGGAGACATCCGATAAAATTGGAACGATACAGAGAAGATTAGCATGGCCCCTGCGCAAGGATGACACGCATAAATCGAGAAATGGTCCAAATTTTTTTCATCTTTGTTAACAGCGAATTTTGTTTGGTTGGTATTGTTCTTTTGGGATGTAAATAGATTTTTATGGGGTGGAATTTTGATTGCAGGTTTGTGATGGATCCTCTCAACTCCAATTTGATTTTTTTGGCTAGTATGATTGGTAGGATGAATTCATGGTACAATTTCTGCACCATTTCTACTTGTTATCTGGCTTTACTGATTCATATACTAGGTTGCGGGTTGCATTTTTGACGATTTTGCTTTATGCTTGACAGTGAAAAAAAAAATTTTCTGTGAAGCTGCTAATTGACCAGTTTTGTTGTAGTGCCCTTTTCTCCAAAATTGGCCGGTGTTTATACTACCTTCTTGTACTATAATCTAAAATTATGACTGATTCTACACTTAGCTTCCCCTTTTGGGTCATTTGCTGCTCTGTACAATCCCTAAACAATCAAGTGTCAATGTAGATTTTGGAACTTGCAACAGATGTCTTCTGATTTATCATTTCAATACATTTTTGACAATACACTAGACTGGCGATTCCTATGGCTTACCTAAACCTTCAGCAGCGTTCCAAACAGTATAGACTCCATTCAACCGTCCGATGTTGAAGCTCTGGAGCAGATTCATAGTGTTCATTTATTCCCTAACAGGTAATATGACCTCTATTGTAGCCTACAATTTTGTCATATGGTTTATTTCCGGTTTTGACTAAGACATGGGATGTTGTGTCTAATTTCCTGAAAGATATTCTATGGTGAAATTTACATATATAGGTATGAGTAAATTTTTTCTTGATGTTGTAAATGGTATGTGATAATGTCTTAACCCTTGGACTTAGAAGAAAGAGCAGGAGAACGATGAAGTGACATGCTTATAAGTTTTATACTACTTGAATTGTTTTGGCAAAAGACAGTGACCTTATCTAGGTCATAACAATCATCATCTTCATCAAGCATATCCTCGTGTATGTGATTGATTAGAATGATCCAGCTATATATATATATATGTACAAAAAATGTTTTCAACAGTTCGATAAGAGTATCAATTTTCTATCACCTTCATGGTTGTCGCTTTGTCCCAACTGGTTTGTCCACTGTGAATGGTGGAAACCTTTCTGCTCCTCCGTATGTTAAAACCTTTTCCTTTTAGTTAGGTACTCAACCCTCACTCTTTGATTTGGTTTCTGCTATTAGTCTATGATTTGTGTTTTTTAATTGCACCTCCTGCATTACATATGAGGAGCCTCTGAATTGAGGCAGTAGAATACAGAGAGGAGAAGTCTATGATTTAATGTTATTGATGCATTTCTTTTCATTTGGCAGGGATCTATTGTCTCAATTGTTGCAATATACATGATGAGCCTTCTTACATCTTTGTCTTTATGGCTGTAGAGCAAGGACATATCTACTTGTAAGTGTACAAAAAGATGAAAGGAAAATTTACTACCTCCAGGGAAAATGGTGGATGCCAGGGGTGTTTGATTGTTCTTGTGCAGTTGTGCCACATAATTTGAAGGTTGTTACTCATATGCAATGTGACTATGACATCAATTGCAGGCCTGTCTCTTACAAAATCAGACATTTGTGCTAATCAGCGATGGCATTTGTGATGAGCATTGCACACATTTTCATGGTAAATATCTGATCATAGTGATGAGTTTTGCTTCTTCCTAATTTAATTTAAGATTCATAACACATGAAGATGTATTGTTTAATTTGTGGCACATTTGCATATAGCTCACTAAATAATGGTGATGTATTTTGTAATTGTCTATTTTTGACGTTTGTAGAAAGGGTTGTCTGTACCAGCTCTGCCTTACAAAAGGGCGCATCTGAGCTGGGTGAGGACTTGATCTGCTGATGAAGTGAGTGTCCTTTTTTTTGTTAGTTTTGTGGTATTTTATCAAAATTTAAGCATTTATTCTACTTCCATAAGATATGATCTTGTGTGTTTATGTGTGTGGCATTGCCAGGTTGAGGAGAAAATATGCAAGTCAGCAAAGGAGGGAAAAAGTTCATCTCAGATTGGTGTACTTTCCATGATCAATGTGGCGTCCCCAAGGTTAAGAGCATTACAATGAACCAGATTCTGAGAATTTTGAAAGCTCATGGTGCCATTTTTATTTGGTGTTTTGTTTGTGAATAGATTTTAATTCCCTTATGATGCTTCTTTAATACTTGTGATGGCTAAAAATCTGTCTTTTTGAATGAAGGGATTGCACCTAATCCACATGAGAATCTACACTCGTTGATGAAGATGGTGGGCATCTGAAAGAAAAAGGGCAAGGACTCTAACTTCCGGCTCATCCTTGTTGAGAGCAGGATTCACTGTCTGGCGCGCTACCATGCTAGTGTGTTGTTTTATGTTGTTGCTTTGATGCTGCATATAGATTTGTTCCTCTTCTTATAATTGATGCCTTTTTCCCTCTGCCAAAGATTTCATTTTATTTTACCTGTACAAGAGTTCATCTCATTTGTTTTTGTTTTGCAAATGCATGTTATCTATTTCTGCAGCTATCTTTGAGTATTCCTGTAATAGGACTATAAATTTGCAGTTAAATCATGGATTTTTTTCTAGATGTGCAGTGAATCATCGAAAGCAGATAGATCACTTGTGGCATAAGCGTGTGGATAGAGATCCACCATGTAGTGCTCTTGACGCTTTTCTTTGAAGTAGTTAACATTGAAGAGGATGGTTCAGGTGGAGTTATTACATGAGAGGAAACCAGGTAGTGTTTTTTGGTGTGACTTTATCTTCCCAGTATTTCCAGTGTATGTTATTAAGGTTCTGTTCTCGGCATTTGTTATTCCCAGGTTATTTATAATATTTTCCATGGAAATACAGGAGACCAAGTTTTTACACAAAAATAAAAATCTCAATTTTAAATTTTAATCTGGCTAGCACTTTTAGCTCCTGAAACTTTGAAATCAATGTAATTGTATGTACTTGTTTATGTTTTATGTACAGAGTAGTTTCTCATCATTACACCACTTAAGCGATATCTTTGCAGGTGAAACACATCAAGAATTAATCGCCACCGCATCCGCCACCACCTCCGCCTCCACCTCTGGCTAGACCTGCGGCAATGTTCATTCCGCCATCCACCAATGCCTCGGTGGCGGAACCAGAAGCGGTATTGGACTTGGCCATCTCCCCGTGTATTATGATCAAACATATAACGAAAGCATAGTCGGTTCCTGCGGTAACTCTAACCTCGAAGCCCTTCTTCACATCATCTCCACCACCTGCAACAATACGTATAAATTATCCAGTCACAAAGAGTTCATTGATAGTATTTCAATCAAACCTTCTCTGGCGTATTATATATGTATAAAATTTCCATACGTCTGTTATTATTGTGTGACTCATGTAGAATGTAGGAGGGAATCCCACAACGTGAAAGTCACCCTTCTTCTCTTCTTATCCTTTTTCTTAATCTTTTGAGCCCATTAGCACATTGAGTGTGAGGCCGTTCTTCCTCTTCACACTGAAAAGTGCGTCTTTAGCGCTGGTGGTGTTCCCTCTATACAGGCGCCATACATCATGCCATGAAAACTTCTGTGCCGGTACCAAAAGGTTATCGGAAAGAACACAAAGCAATGAAAGGGTAGAGTGGAATAATAGAGATACCTTATGGCGAAGCGTAGCGACTGTAGAACCCGTAGCATCGAGCACTAACCGATCTTTGTTCGTCGAAACGGTGGCATCAAGTATCACCCTATCTCTGCCTGTCACGCTCCTTTAACAATCTTCAAGAGTTGCTTCCCATTGGCATCAAAGACATCGAAGAGGGTGTTCTTGAACATGCCTTTGTTGGGCTTCATCACTAGATGTATGGTATGACGCATGCAGAATTTGGGATGGATCACAGGGACTGAAGTATTCTGTTTCTCTAGTATATCATCCATATGAATACGCAAAATCTTGCAGCAAAAATGCTAATGGAAGAGAGAGTTCTTGTTGGACGAGAGCTCTTGTTAGGCCCTATGGGCCCTTAAAAGGAAACCTCTCTGAATCTAAAAGTTAGTTAAAAAAATAAGGTTTTTTCAATAACCTATATACGAGTCACTAATATTATTTATGACTAATGTAGGATAAACCCGACAACGAGAAATAATGCTTATAGATAGCTGAAGAAATTATCTTTGCTTTGTAGAATCTTGCTTTCTTTGCTTGTAGAGGACAGGTTTAAAAGATTGTTTTCTGAGGTCAGTCTTCTTGTCCAGTTCACTAAGGTTATATTTTTATTTGTAAAGCTGTTATTATCAATCATGTTCATGCTGTTTCCATTCAAGTAACCAGGATTCCCCAAAATGCAGCGAGAGCTTTCAATGCACGAGAACCTTCAATGCACGAGAATTTTTATGAACTATAACTTTCACTAGATTTATTGATTTGAAACCGTTGCGATCTAAGATGATGCATTTTATGGATGGTTGACTAATTAGTTTCATTTGCAGTAGGGATGGGGTTTGCAAATGGATAAAAGAAAAAATTACTCTGCAGCCTCATAAACAAGTGTTAGTGGTGCATTTTGTTAGAGGGCTTAAAGCACATGAGTTAACCCAATTCAAGTAAACCAGGGGAACTAATGATTCTAAACTGTGAGTGTCTTTTAAAGAATCTTTTTATATAAATAGTGCTCTACAACTGTATGGCAGAAATTAGTACCCTCAAAACCATTTGCAAACAATAGAAAAGATGGAGTGGGGGATGCATGGGGCTGTCAAGAAAAGAGATATCCTGAGTCAAGCTACTGGCAAATGAGAAAAAGATGATGAAAGATGCTTTGGAAGACTGATAGATGATCATCTGGGT
>JAURVB010001729.1:0-15541 GCA_033002965.1 Piper betle | reverse complement strand
GTAAAACCCACGATTCGAGTTAGGGTTTTATATTCAGAACCGGTCGGGTCGACCGTTATTTTTTCGAGTTGAGTCAGTTTCAGGACACGTGTACCGAGCCGATGCCAGTCGCGTGTATGAGCTATGAGGGTCATGCGTACCCAAGTATATGATGATAACGTCATGAACACAGCAGAACAGAATGAGTTATCAGATATATGAGAGTATGCCAGTCATTTTTTTATTATTTTTATATATAATGGATCGTAGAATTAGTTTTAGGCCGTTTACTGCGTTAGGACGCGTTACGGGCATTTTGGGTGGGTTGATAGTTCTAGAGCATATCATTATGATTTTTTTGATGTTGTTTGATTTTACGGGATTTTTCCCGATTTTTATGAATTTTTTTAGGATTTAATACGACCTAGTTATTATACTTGACTCGAGCCGGAGACGAGTCAAGTCTTAATTACAAGTTTGCCACCCAACCATTTCTTCTCCACGCCGACCTTTTCATCCCCACGCCCAAACCCTCGCACCGCGCCGCCCCTGTTCGCGCGCCACCGCCGCCGCTGTCGGCGCCGCCTGGCCGTCGATCGACGCCGCCCAGCTCGGCCACGGCGTCGCCGTGCCGCCCCGACCAGGCCCGGCCACTGCCAGGCCGCCGCGACGCCGGAATCGCCGCGCCTAGCGCCGCGGCTACGTTTCGGTCGCGTCGCCGATTTCGCCGCCGGCGACCGTCGCCACCACGATCAAGTGGTCGCCTCAGCACCCTCGACCACCCAGTGACCCTCCCCGACCGGAGCGGAGGCCATCGCCGCCCATGGCCGGCCGGATCTAGCGACACCATCGCCGCCGGCCTCTGTTTTAGCCATTTTCCGGCGAGCCGCCACCTCCGTTGGCCGCGTCGACCTCGTAGATGAGTCGGGCTCGCCGAGCCGGTTCCGAGGGTACCCAACACGACCCCTTTCCGACCAGTAGACGCCGCCGGCGATTGTCGCCGGAAAACCACCGGAAGTCGCCGGAAAACCGCCAGCAGCTGCCGGAAAACCGCCGGAAAATCGGAATTTCTGGGATTCGCCGGAATTCACCGGATCTTCCGCGGGGCTCACCCGGTGGAGCCCGATCGAGCTTCGGACGCCGATGAGCGCCAAATTTGAGCTCCGAGATGCGCGACGGAACCCTAGCCGTCGCCGATTGCCGACGATGTGAGGTATAATTACCTCCGATTGATTTATTTAAAATTGATGATAATTGTTAGCATAGCATGCTAGGGTTGATTAATTATTATGATGAATGTTAAGATTATGAATGAAGTAAACATGTGCATGATGTGATTAACAGGGTATGAAGGTTAAATGAGCTAATGAAGTAAAGTAAATTTGAGTATGATAATCGAGTACAACGTAACGTAGGAAATATAATGAAATAGGTGTTAATAGGATAAGTTGGAATTATTTTTATATTTATAATTGTTGATTGTTATGGTTGATGTTTGTATTGTGGTGTGATGGTCATGTCGGATTTGATGCATCATTTAGTTAGCGGGCGTTAGTATTTAGTTTTGATGTGTAGGTACGGAGTAGGAGCTCGCCGCCTAGGCGCGATGACACGCTTGGAGCTTCTACCAGGTCCGTTTAGGACTCGTCTTGTTTTACTCTTTTCTATTGTATGTTTGATTTATTGCCTGCAGGACGAGTTAAGTGGCGTTTTATCGGATCCCACTTAACTCGGGCCATTTAACCGAACATTTTCCGGATTAATAACCCCTCGAGGATGAGATCCCTCGAGGATGATTTCGAAAACAAGATCCACCACAAGTTGCCTTCGGGCCTATTATATAAATCCCTACCCAGCCCTATATATATGTAGTTTTCGCGTTTTTAGTGAGACGAGAGATGGAGAAATCGACTGCACGTACCATGCAGAGGATGCCGTGACAGTCAAAGCGGGCTCTGGATTAGTGCCAGCGGACTGTTCCATTCCCGAGGGATCCTGACAACTCCGCGTTTGAGTTCCTCACACCCGGAGAACGTGGAGGTTTACGGGTACTGTTTAGTACAGCGCATGTCCGGACTTGTGGTTCAAAGGGTACTAAAGGCGACTGCCTGAGAGTACTCGGCCTTCGTGCTCAAGGCCAGGAGAAATATGGAGGTAAGGAGAGGGCTTAGGATAAAGTTTCATGAGAAGTACTGAAAAAGAAGTGCCGAGAGCGGCACAGTACCAGCAGCAGATCAGTTAGTTCGGGATGCTACCGGGTCTGCAGCCCAGTGGCTCCTCAGTAGTGCCCTTCAGAGTGTTCTTGAGGAAGTATATGGTTTTCTTTCATATGAGAGTTTGCTCTCATAGCCAGCTTGTTATAGTTATTTTATTTTCCGGACCAGTAACACTTGTTACTGACGTGTTTTTATACTATATGTAGGTAATAATCACGAGTTGGAGGAGCCAGCTTGGACGGAGGAGCAATGAGGTCTTGTACACACACATGTTAGATTTCTGAATGTTTAATATTGTATTATTATGTTATTATATTGTGAATGACATGAGTAAATGTTTGAGCATGATGATATGATGTGAATGAAATGCTAAGACACGATAATAGAATGCAAAATATGATCAGAGTTGAGCAGCGGAAGCGTAGTGGGTTGAGACCCGAGCTTCAGAATGAATACGTTATAAATGAGATTTTGTGTGATTGTTAATGCATGCCGATATATTTGTATATATATTATTTTGACAGGGTGGGCCCATAATTGCACTTTTGGGGGAGACCCTGTTAGTTTTACTTCAGAATTTTCATCGATTTTGCTCGTAATTGTGATGGTGTGAAATTTAATTTGCATGTCATTCATGTAGTACCATGTTAGGATTTTGTGCATGCATTCATTCATGACAGATCGTATCTTCATCTTAAGATGCCGAGATTGGATCCGCACGAGTTAGGTTCGCGTTAGCCGACCTAACCGGGGCCTGTAACATGCCAGTTTGGTTCACGAGTGTGAACCGGATTTGGGGTGTTACAAATACTAATTCATAATATTAGCTTACAATATTTAGTGTTGCTAATGGATTTCAATTAAACAAGGTACCCAATGCAAAAATATCGGATATTATATATATATATATATATATCTAACACCCTAAATCCGTTCCACGCTCATGAATCGAACCGGCATGTTACAGGCCCCGATTAGGTCGGCTAACCCGAACCCAACTTATGTAGATCTAATCTTGGCGTCTTAAGATGAAGATACGACTCGTCATACATGGATAAATGCTCAAAATCCTAACATGATACTACATGAATGACGTGCAAGGTAATTCATACAACAATACGATTACGATCAAAATTAATAAAAATTCTAAAATACAACGGACAGAAGTCTCCCCTAAAAGTGCAATTAGGGTCCACCCTATCAAAATAATATATATAAGTATATATGCATATATCAACAATTTCATTAACACACAATCTAATATACTGTAAACTCATTCTAGAACTGGGGTCTCAACCCACAATGCTTCCACTGTGCACTCTATTCATGTTTCACATTCTATCATGTCTTAACATTTAATCATGTCACATCATCATGTCTCAAGCATTTAATCACACCATTCACTATATAATAACATCATAAACACAATATAATCACTCAATCGACTGACATGTGTGCAAGCGACAACAGTGCTCCTCCGTCCAAGCTGGCTCCTCCAACTCGTGATTATTACCTACATATAGTATAAAAACACGTCAGTAACAAGTGTTATTGGTCTGGAAAATAAAATAACTATAACAAGTTGGCTATGAGAGCAAACTCTCATATGAAAGAAAACATCATATACTCCACGTGAACACTCTGAAGGGCACTACTGAGGAGCCACTGGGCTGCAGACCCGGTAGCATCCCGAACTTACTGATCTGCTGCTGCTGATGCTGCTCTCGGCATTTTCTTAGTCTTAGCATTTCACATCATTCACAATATAATAGCATCATAAATAGAATATTAACCACTCTATCGACTGACATGTGTGCAAGCGACAACAGTGCTCCTCCGTCCAAGCTGGCTCCTCCAACTCGTGATTATTACCTACATATAGTATAAAAACACGTCAGTAACAAGTGTTACTGGTCCGGAAAATAAAATAACTATAACAAGCTGGCTATGAGAGCAAACTCTCATATGAAAGAAAACATCATATACTCCACGTGAACACTCTGAAGGGCACTACTGAGGAGCCACTGGGCTGCAGACCCGGTAGCATCCCGAACTTACTGATCTGCTGCTGCTGATGCCGCTCTCGGCATTTTCTTACTTCATTTTCTGGTCTCAAATCCTAAGCCCTCTCCTTACCTCCATATTTCTCCTGGCCTTGAGCACGAAGGCCGAGTACTCTCAGGCAGTCGCCTTTAGTACCCTTTGAACCACAAGTCCGGACATGCGCTGTACTAAACAGTACCCGTAAACCTCCACGTTCTCCGGGTGTGAGGAACTCAAACGCGGAGTTGTCAGGATCCCTCGGGAATGGAACAGTCCGCTGGCACTAATCCAGAGCCCGCTTTGACTGTCACGGCATCCGCTCATGGTACGTGCAGTCGGTTTCTCCATCTCTCGTCTCACTGAAAACGCGAAAACTACATATATATAGGGCTGGGTAGGGATTTATATAATAGGCCCGAAGGCAACTTGTGGTGGATCTTGTTTTCGAAATCATCCTCGAGGGATCTCATCCTGAGGGTTATTAATCCGGAAAACTGTTCGGTTAAATGGCCCGAGTTAAGTGGGATCCGATAAAACGCCACTTAACCCGTCCTGCAGATAATAAAATAAACATACAATAGAAGAGAGCGTAAAACAGAGATCGAGTCCTAAACGGACCTGGTAGAAGCTCCAAGCGTGTCATCGCGCCTAGGCGGCGAGCTCCTACTCCGTACCTACACATCAAAACTAAATACTAACGCCCGCTAACTAAATGATGCATCAAACTCAATGAACATCACACACAATACGAATAACATCCATCAACAGTCAAATAATCATAATGTGAAAATAATTCTAACTCATCCTATTCATACCAATTTTATACTATTTTTCTAAGTTACGTCATACTCGATTAGCATGCTCAAACTCGATCTACCTCATTAGATCACTCACTATTCATTCCCAATTAATTGCATCATGCAATCATCACTGCACTCATACTCATACATTTATCATGACAATTATTCAATCCTAGCATGTTGTGCTAACAATCATCAATTTTAAATAATCTAACTCGGAGGTAATTATACCTCATGTCATCGGCAATCGGCGACGACTAGGGTTTCGTCGCGCGTCTCGGAGCTCAAATTCGGCGCTCATCGGCGTCCGAAGTTCGATCGGGATCGACTGGATGAGCTCCGCGGAAGATCCGGCGAATTCCAGCGAATCCGGTTTTCCGGCAAGTTCTGGCGGTTTTCTGGCGGTTTCAGTGGTTTTCCAGCACCTTCCGGCGGTTTTCCGGCGGCAATCGCCGGCGGCGTCTACTAGCTGGATAGGGGTCATATTGGGTACCATTGGAACCGGCTCGGCGAGCCCGACGCATCTACGGCGTCGACATGGTCGGCGGAGGCGGCGGCTCGCCGGAAAATGGCAAAAACAGAGGCTGGCGGCGATGGGTAGCTAGATCCGGCCGGCCTGGGCGGCGATGGCCTCTACTCCGGTCGGGGAAGGTCGCTGGGTGGTCGAGGGTGTCGAGGCTACCAGCTGGATCGTGGCGGCGACGGTCGCCGGCGGTGCGATCGGCGACGGAAGCGCACGTGCAGGCTAGGCGTGGCGTTCCGCGTCGCGGCGGCCAGATGGTGGCCAGGGCTGGTCGGGGCGGCACGGCGACGCCATGGCGGGGCTAGGCGGCGACGATCGGCGGCAAGGCGATCGACGGCGACGGCGGCGGCGGCACGCAAACAGGGGGGCGTCGGGCTAGGGGTTTGGGAAGGAAGAAGTGTCGAGGGAGGAGAAGAAATGATTGGGTGGCAAACTTGTAAATATGACTTGACTCGTCTCCGGCTCGAGTCAAGAATAATAACTAAGTCGTATTAAATCCTAAAAATCTAAAAATTGGGAAAAATCCCATAAAATCAAACAAACACCAAAACATCATAATGATATGCTCTAGAACTATCAACCCACCCAAACTGCCCGTAACGCGTCCTAACGCGGTAAACGGCCTAAAACTAATTCTACGATCCACTATATATAAAAATAAAAAAAATAACTGGCATACTCTCATATATTCTGATAACTCATTCTGTTCTGCTGTGTTCATGACGTTATCATCATATACTTGGGTACGCATGACCCTCATAGCTCATACACGCGACTGGCGTCGGCTCAGTACACGTGTTCTGAAACTGACTCGACTCGAAAATAACGGTCGAACCGACCGGTTCTGAATATAAAACCCTGACTCGAATCGTGGGTTTTACAATCTTCCCTCCTTATAAAAATTTTGTCCTCGAAATTTCAACTCAAGGAGGTTCTACTGAACTAATACCTGGAAGCTAGATACACACCAGTTGTATCCTCTACTCTTCGATAGTCATGTACATCCTCACTACTGTAGCTGCGCCGTCATGGCGGGTTCTGCTTGTGATGCTGTCAATATCAACATTCTGTTTCTAAGCTATCTGTGCCTGTTCTGACATTACCATCATCATTCTCTTCTGTTCTGATCCTCACTACTGTCTGTGCCTATTCTGACATTACCATCATCATGCTTTCTGTTCTGATCCCTACTGCTAACTCGGCGGAAAACCTAGGTCACCCCTAAGGGCCTACTGGGTTGGTCAAGCAGATACTCTAGAGTATCGCAAGGTTCTAATCTGAGCTATGTCTGGGAAAACTACATCGAGGGTAAGACCTACCTGCTAGCATCTACCCATGTCCCTCTAATCCTCATCTGTGAAAAGTCACCTACATGTACTCTCAGGAAACTCTATTCCTAAGTCCTACAACCAACCTAAAGTGTGCTATGAGTCTCCTGCTAGGTCGAGTGTATAAACTAATGAGCTGCATGGCTCACTGTCGCCAGTCTAGATCCAACTCTCAGGTGTCCCTGTATAAGGAACTGGACCGCTCACTGGGTCCTAGTTGACTCGGTCCTGAGTCAAGTATCTCACTCTGTTCTATAAGAGAACAAGGATAGCTGCTATGACTCTACTGCATACTATGGCTCAGGTGACTATCTATACAACCACTAACTACTGCTGAAAGGAGGCGAGAACACCTGTACATACACAGTGTGTCTCAAGGAGTATGATAACATACTCTGCATGGGTCTGTAGAGTCTGCATCTGGTCTGTGGCATGTGCTCTGGTCAATGTATACTCATCTCAATCATCTGGATAAACTGATGGTAGAACTGATATATCTAGAGGGGTGAGTGGAAATTCTCAAGTGAAAACTCCACTCTGTCTAACATCTCTGGGTTATAGGAAAGGAGGCTGAATCTCGTGGAAATCTAGTCACACTGCTCAAGAACTCTCAATAGGTGATATCTCATCCTCACATGTGGTATCTGACGCCAGGTAAATGAGGGAATCCACTAGGCTAAGAAAGACCTGCTACATAGGTATGTCACTCTGATCTATGGTAAGGTCAAGGTATCATGCAAGTGGCAGGGGAGATGAAATCCCTATGTAGCATACTGGGTGGCCAAAATATCGGTAGGTCTATGGACTTGTCTCTAAGATCACCATGATTTACTATGCCACAGGTGATCAGTCTGTGGAACAGTCAATCAATGACGAATCTCAGAAACGGCTCCTAAGTGGCTCTAGTTCAATCAGCTAACAGTAGGCACATGTTTCTCGATATTGTACTAGTCACGCACTTCTAAACGGGCGGGGTTCAAACGACCCAAAGAACCACTGTCTCCCCTCAAGTCTACGGGGACTCATAATGAGGTTTGACACGTGTCTCGTCCGCTCTTCAGTGGTGTGTGACCTGCCGTCCCATACCGATTTGTAGTACTAATCTTGACTCACATGACTACTACCGCTGTGGTAGACTCTCAAGCAAGGCTATCAATCAAGATGAGCATACACTGATATCACTCTGTCTGGTCAGCATGGTCTGTCCTGTCTGAAGTCCCTGTCTGCATCACTCTCAGCTGGGTGAAATCCTCATAGATAGGTCGGCTACGAACATCCACCTGCACTGTAACCCTAATCAGTACCACGAAGGTACCTCTGTACTCAGGGCAAGGCTCAACTCTGGTTCAAGGTGAGAACCTAATTGTGCTGGCGAAACACAAGGGAATCACTATCCTTCTAAAGGACACTTCCTCACTAACCCTTATCTATGCCCAATACTCTAATACAAGTAAACCTCCTATCGTCTACTGGTCAATCACTAAATGGGATCAACAGAGTGTGACCGTCTATTAACCATCTGATCTATGTATGCTGGTTATGGCCCATGGATATACTATCATGCAATCTACATAATCTGATCATTATGACTATCCTGTCTGGAGGTCATATTGTCATGTTCTCTGACTCTATCCATGCACATCCTTATAAAACTGTCACTAACAGTATCTGATGGGGTCATCTTGCAATATACATCTGACCCAAGGGTGTCAGGTCAAGACAATGATTGCAAGAGAGTTGTGAAGTCGGATCCTATGCTATCTCATCCAAATAACCTTAGTTTTTCTAACTCTTGTCTGTTTTGCTAATTTCCATTGTAGCTATATCTCGTTCCTCAGGTTCTAGCCCTACTAAGCTCTAACTAATCTATTCAGTTGGCGGATGAGCAATACACAGACGGTGGTAGTTGTACGACTCGGTCGGCGGTTGTGCAACTCGGTCGGCGGCTAGTGCAACTCAATCGCCAGTTGTGCAACTCGGTCGGTGGTTGTGCACTCGGTCGGCGGTTGTGCACTCGGTCAGCGGTTGTGCAACTCTGTCGGCGACAATTCTATTTAGATACTAAAAATCTGATCTTGATTGTATACATCATAAATCCACTTCTACTGTCTCTGACATATCTTGGCTGCTAACAACTTGGCTTAAGGTTATCCAGTCATGCGTGTCTGATCTGGAGGGGTTTGGATCATGGTGCTGACACATATGTTGGTAAACCTTTGTTGAACCCACTCGTAATCTCTTGAAATCTAGAGTGGTTGTTTCTATCAGTGCTGACTGGCCTTCAAACGGCAATTACTGATATGGTGCCTTATCTCTAGTGGGATCTAGTCAAATAACTGATCTCATAGGCAATGGTGGTCCTGATCTTTTCTTTGTCATATCGAGACCTATGTTTGGCAAAGAGAAGCCAAAACTTCTGCCCATAGGTCATAAACTTGTGGAAGAGGGGGATGCGGTGAAGTGCCCATTGGACTGTTAATCCACCTCAGTACTCATCTTCATTCATCACCATCTTCTGAAAGTTGTCCATCTCAAGTTATCTGCCCAACTCTTATCTATGCTCCAAATACCTTCAAGGCTCCATTGGCATAATCACAGCCTTCATCTTTGGGGATTGCTTAAGGCACTCGGTGGTCCATCTCATATGCCAATTAACTTGCCAGTATCTCTATACTTCAAGCTCCTTACTGTTACTTCTTTTCCTTTTAACTCATTTCCACAATGTACACCACGTCCCATGGAAGTAGGACTAATGTGGTGACATGAAAGAGACGAACATCTCGTCAATATCCAATTTAGCCTCAGTTTACTGAAATTGCATTCACCCTAACTCATCCAAATCTCTTTTGCAATGGACAGAATCGGTGGGTCTCCTAGCCCATCATGACAAGCCTGTCAGATTCTTGCTGTGAGATTCCTGTTGACATCTAGATCTGGTATAAGATGGGATATTATACCCATTCTACCTCTGCTAGCACTACGACATACCCTGCTCACATCTAACGAAACAGTCCGATATCATGATAAAAATCCATAGAAATGACCTGTTAGCTTAACTAAGGTCAATTTCACATATTTTTGATCAAGCCCTGAATACGCTGTTATCCAAACAACTTATGAAAGAGAAAGATCTGCATGTAAAGAAAATCAAATAGAAACATACCTGCTAGCTGGACTTGGAGCAGTCTTTGCACACATCACCTATGAAAGTATCTTACATCTTAATCGACCGAGAGTGGCTTGATACCAATTCTGTAACACCCCAAATCCGGTTCACGCTCGTGAACCGAACCGGCATGTTACAGGCCCCGGTTAGGTCAGCTAACCCGAACCTAACTCATGCGGATCCAATCTCGGCGTCTTAAGATGAAGATACAACTCGCAATGCATGGATGAATGCACAAACCCTAACATGGTACTACATGAATGACATGCAATTCAAAGTACACACCAATACAATTACGATCAAACTCAATAAAAATTCTAAAATAAAACGGACAGAGTCTCCCCTAAAAGTGCAATTAGGGTCCACCCTGTCAAAACAACATATACCAATATATATGCATATATCAACAATTTCAATCACACATAATCTAATATACTGTATACTCATTATGGAACTTGGGTTTCAACCCACCACACTTCCGCTGCGCGCTCTGATCACATTTCACCTCTTGTCATCATGTCTTAGCTTTTCATCACGTCATAACATCATCTCATTGCATTTAATCATATCCTATCATGTCTTAGCATTTCACATCATTCACAATATAATAGCATCATAAATAGAATATTAACCACTCTATCGACTGACATGTGTGCAAGCGACAACAGTGCTCCTCCGTCCAAGCTGGCTCCTCCAACTCGTGATTATTACCTACATATAGTATAAAAACACGTCAGTAACAAGTGTTACTGGTCCGAAAAATAAAATAACTATAACAAGCTGGCTATGAGAGCAAACTCTCATATGAAAGAAAACATCATATACTCCACGTGAACACTCTGAAGGGCACTACTGAGGAGCCACTGGGCTGCAGACCCGGTAGCATCCCGAACTTACTGATCTGCTGCTGCTGATGCCGCTCTCGGCATTTTCTTACTTCATTTTCTGGTCTCAAATCCTAAGCCCTCTCCTTACCTCCATATTTCTCCTGGCCTTGAGCACGAAGGCCGAGTACTCTCAGGCAGTCGCCTTTAGTACCCTTTGAACCACAAGTCCGGACATGCGCTGTACTAAACAGTACCCGTAAACCTCCACGTTCTCCGGGTGTGAGGAACTCAAACGCGGAGTTGTCAGGATCCCTCGGGAATGGAACAGTCCGCTGGCACTAATCCAGAGCCTGCTTTGACTGTCACGGCATCCGCTCATGGTACGTGCAGTCGGTTTCTCCATCTCTCGTCTCACTGAAAACGCGAAAACTACATATATATAGGTCTGGGTAGGGATTTATATAATAGGCCCGAAGGCAACTTGTGGTGGATCTTGTTTTCAAAATCATCCTCGAGGGATCTCATCCTCGAGGGGTTATTAATCCGGAAAACTGTTCGGTTAAATGGCCCGAGTTAAGTGGGATCCAATAAAACGCCACTTAACCCGTCCTGCAAATAATAAAATAAACATACAATAGAAGAGAACGTAAAACAGAGACGAGTCCTAAACGGACCTGGTAGAAGCTCCAAGCGTGTCATCGCGCCTAGGCGGCGAGCTCCTACTTCGTACCTACACATCAAAACTAAATACTAACGCCCGCTAACTAAATGATGCATCAAACTCAATGAACATCACACACAATACGAATAACATCCATCAACAGTCAAATAATCATAATGTGAAAATAATTCTAAGTCATCCTATTCATACCAATTTTATACTATTTTTCTAAGTTACGTCATACTCGATTAGCATGCTCAAACTCGATCTACCTCATTAGATCACTCACTATTCATTCCCAATTAATTGCATCATGCAATCATCACTGCACTCATACTCATACATTTATCATGACAATTATTCAATCCTAGCATGTTGTGCTAACAATCATCAATTTTAAATAACTAACTCGGAGGTAATTATACCTCATGTCATCGGCAATCGGCGACGACTAGGGTTTCGTCGCGCGTCTCGGAGCTCGAATTCGGCGCTCATCAGCGTCCGAAGTTCGATCGGGATCGACTGGATGAGCTCCGCGGAAGATCCGGCGAACTCCAGTGAATCCGGTTTTCCAGCAAGTTCTGGCGGTTTTCCGGCGGCTTTAGTGGTTTTCCGGCACCTCTCTGGCGGTTTTCGGCAGCAATCGCCGGCGGCGTCTACTAGCTGGATAGGGGTCATATTGGGTACTATTGGAACCGGCTCGGCGAGCCCGACGCGTCTACGGCATCAACATGGTCGGCGGAGGCGGCGGCTCGCCAGAAAATGGCAAAAATAGGGCCGGCGGCGATGGGTAGCTAGATCCGGCCGGCCTGGGCGGCGATGGCCTCCGCTCCGGTCGGGGAAGGTCGCTGGGTGGTCGAGGGTGTCGAGGCTACAGCTGGATCGCGGCGGCGACGGTCGCCGGCGGCACGATCGGTGACGGAAGTGCGGCGCAAAGGCGCGGCTTCCTCGCGTCGCGGCGGCCAGATGGTGGCCAGGCCTGGTCAGGGCGGCACGGCGACGCCATGGCGGGGCTAGGCGGCGATGCCCGGTGGCAAGGCGACGACGGCGCCGGCGGTGGCGGCACCAAACAGTGGGGGCGGCTAGGGTTTGGAAGGGGAAAGTGTCGGGGGAGGAGAAGAAATGGTTGGGTGGCAAACTTGTAAATATTACTTGACTCGTCTCCGTCTCGAGTCAAGAATAATAACTAAGTCGTAGAAAATCCTAAAAAATCCAAAAAATCGGGAAAAATCCCATAAAATCAAACAATCACCAAAACATCATAATGATATGCTCTATAGACTATCAACCCACCCAAACTGCCCGTAACGCGTCCTAACGCGGTAAACGGCCTAAAACTAATTCTACGATTCACTATATATAAAAATAAAAAAAGTAACTGGCATACTCTCATATATTCTGATAACTCATTCTGTTCTGCTGTGTTCATGACGTTATCATCATATACTTGGGTACGCATGACCCTCCTAGCTGATACATGCGATTGGCATCGGTTTAGTACATGGTCTTAAACTGACTTGACTCGAAAATAACTGTCGAAATGACCGGTTTTGAATATAAAACCCCTGACTCGAATCATGATTTTTACAGTGATGCTCTCTGCTTTGAGAGAGTTATACTTCGGCCCACCTTCAAAAGCACATACTACTTACCTAGGCTTGTAAATTGAGCAGCTAGCCTCATGAGCATTTAGCATTCCAGCTCGGCTCGACTCGACATAGCTTGACTTGACTCCGAAATTCGACATTTAAATGTTTAGCTCAACTCGACTCAAACTCGAATCCTACGAGTTGAGTTTGAGCAAGGCAGTATTCAACTCGACTCGACTCAGTTATGACTTTCAAATCGACCCGTAGTTCGATCGAACTCGGTTCGATAATTTAATGTAGTAGTGTACATAATGTCACTTGTCTGCATCAAAGCAGTTTGAAGTAATCGTGTCAGAAATCTGTGTTGTTGACTGTATGACTAGGTCAGTTACCTATAATTGTTAAATCATCTACTTCCACCACTATCTATGTTCTCACAGTAGATGCAATGACGTGACAAAGAAAAATTGAAGAAAATCAAAAAAATCATTGAAGGTCGTCCAAGGCGTGAAGTGTAGCTAAATTTCTACCTTCAAGCCAGCGACGACTTCAGACGTGAGCTGTCCGTTTAGCGAGCAATAGTACACACTGCGTTGCCAGCTCCATTTCGGTACTAGAATCAAAAATGCGCACATGATAGATTCTAAATATACAGCAAAACGAAAGAGATAGGTCAGTGTTCACTTATGTAACGCCGCCATTTTTTTCGGATCCAAGGTTGGGCCAAAATGTTGATGTTTGTAGTTTGAAAAACTATTCGTTGGACTACTCTTGTACAAACTTTACGGAAGTGGATCTCAACCCTCGAGGAGGCTTAAGACAGGCAACCTTACAGGGTTTCATCACATATGCATGCTGATTCATACTAGCATAGAGAGGCTCTTAAACTTAAGGATTCTATATGATCACCCCTAGCCACAACAGAGGCAGAACCTCCCCTGCGACTATGAGTGGTGACTTTAAAAATGCTGATGATCACTCTCAACTGCAGAAGAGGCGCACCCCGGCTACAGTTTTGAGGTTGCATGCTATGACATGAACCTTTTCTTACTACTTAGTTCAAATGATTCGTTACATTTCTTAATTTCTTACATGTGGATGAATGCAGAGAATTTGAACAAGGGTCGTGGTTACCTGTTCCACATACCCGACATGTGCAAGAAAATAAAATAATTAAACACAGCATCATCGGATGCCAGGGCATCAAACCCTAACACCCGGACTTCACATGGGTCTTCAAGCGGTGTGAACCGTATGCTCCTCCTACCCACGTTTCTTTATCACACACTCACACAGCTACAACAAATATGTTTCGCGTACCTGGTAAGCTCCTCATCGTGTTCCAGGACTTTGAGGCTTATACCTTGCAGACGATAGTTAGAGTGCCCCAAAGTGTGTCTGCACCACAATGATAATGTAATGATATATAAAACACATGTGCACAACAACAATCAATTGACTTATCCCGAATCATACAAGTTCATACAACTTCAGGGCTTATTCCCGTAACATGCTACATCTCAATTTCATATCAACTCGGTAATTAACACAAATACAACATGAAATCCCCCTCCATGAGCCGTTTGATCCATCCGCCTACGCCGGTCAAAAAGACTAAACACCTACATATATTAGAGAAAAATGTCAGCAATCAAAGAATTGATTATTGGTCCTGTAGAGACTAGGAATATAGCATTACTGGCAAATGGGTATCTAAACACCCACGAAAAAGTTGTAGAAACTTCTAGAATCATACAGGGTGGTAAGCGAAGGCCGATGCGGCCACATATCATACCATAATTGCCTACAAAGAGGCATCTTACAAACATATAAACATTCATATATCGCTTACGCCCTCACATCTTCCATATATCACCCACCACAGTACCCATGTGGCTCGGAACCAATGTGCCACAATTTCCGAAAACGCGCTGCATTCGCAGTACCCTACATACATTGCACCACTTAAGGGTAGAAGGGGTACTAGTGCAATTTGCATATCTCCATACCACTCACTCTCTTATTCGTGAAATCCGTAAAAATGTGCGTACTTATATAATAGGCTTAGGGAAGAGGCTTGTATCATACATTTTTGGAGCTTCAGTTCGAAAACCAACAAGGGATCTCATCCTTGTAGTTTTATTAAACATACGATAAAATGCGACTAAATGGCCCGGTATCAGAGGGATCCAATAAAAGTGCCGCTGACACCGTCCTATCGTTTAAAACACGATTAAATGTGACACTCAAGAGCCAAACATAAGGGTGAAGCAAGAGAGTCCTACGGACCTGGATGAGTGGAGCCCTGTATCCTAAATCGGTGAGCTCAACCCGCGATAACCTAACAGGAGATGGAATCCGAATCATAATCGGATCACACCGGCACACAAGATGAGGCAAAGCCTCCAC
>JAURVB010001728.1:0-81382 GCA_033002965.1 Piper betle | reverse complement strand
CCTGACTCGAGTCACGGGTTTTACACATCCTCTCTTTTCTTCCCCATCTCCTTCTTCTCTTCTCCTCCTCCCTCCTTGGCCGCCACCCCTCTCCCTTCTTCTCCCTTTCCTCTCTCTTTTCCCCTTGTTTTTTCTGTCATTTCCCCTCCTTTTCCTCCCCTTTCCTCCCCCTTCTCTTCCTCTTTCTTTGGGTACACTCTTCTCCTTTTTGTTGTTTTGCATGGTTTGCATTATTGCTATGTAGACCTTGATAGAATTATGTATATCATATCATTTTGATCATTTTTATATATTATCCAATATGTTTTGCATGTTAGATAATTGTAAAACTTTGATTTTATATAAAGTTTGTACCTTTATTTTTGTTTGGATTACGTATTGTGTTTAATGATTGTTTGCAATAAGACGCTACCTAAATTACCTAATCAATGCTATAACAATAAAAAGATGTAAACTTTATAAAAATTTAGGTTGCGTCCAAGACGCCCAAATCACTTACCAATGTTAGTTAATTAAGTAAGCAAGTTAATAATAATTTTTGTGTGTGTTTAATTTTAAAATGAACCAACTATGTGCCAACTAATTTATCAACCAAATCAGATTTTTTAATAATTACTTAGATATTGCGTGAATGTATAGTATATATTAGGATATATCAAGTTTATGTATCCTGATCTTCGGACACAACAATGACATCGTTTTTATATCTCAATTGTGTGGGTTTAAGCCTAAATGATTCTTAATATATCGACATCACCGTTATGATTTCAAAACATGGATTATTAACATATTCAGTTTATTGTACAATATCAGATTACACATGTGAGCACGAATATCAAATCAGATCAAATTAGTCTGTGTTATTTAATTTCTTTTTGCATGTCATGCATCTTTGCTACATCTAGGATTGTTCATGTATTGGACGCATTAATCATAAAATGATCATATAGCTGTCCACATTGCTAGGTCGCTCAGAGTTGGACTTGACATGGTAGGATAATTGTTAAGAATCTCTTCTGCTTGGCTCACGTGAATTGATTTATAACATAGAACATAACTAGTGACGTTTTATTCAAACTCATTGCCACAAGTCATTAAACTGATCTTTCATATTAATTAAACCTTGAAGATGAAGTCCCTTGATGAGTTTTTGAAAGATTATACAATGCAGATCAAAGTTGCACTTTAACGGTATTTGACATGTTTATGCTTAAACTTGATATATGTATTATGTTTTTGGATTTTAATTTGCACATGAGATGGGTGAAATGTGTGACATCACCGTTGGCCTAGTCGGTACCCACCTGTGGCCTACTGGAAAACTCTACCATATTTTCTCTAAAAAGTTAATCGCGTTTATAATTTCGACTCATCTAAGATGCCTTATTTATATGGGTAAAACTATACATGTCTTGCATTCCTTTTGGTGTTACTTGTCATTAGATTCTTTGAAGTTTTATCTTTTAACACTTCGAGTGGTTAAAATTTTCGTGTGTTAGATTCTTTATTTGATGGGTTATAAATTAATATTTTCAAAATTTATGAATTCAATTTAGTTCTTTCTCCAAACAAAATCAAGGTACAACCCCACCCCCCACCCCCCTTCCCTTATGCCACCACACGCCTTCCTCTAGCATGCCCTCAACCACCGCACCACCTTGCACTATGGTGCCCTCGACGGCCACGCCCACACCACCCCAACGTCAATAGCCGCACCAAAACATTTTTTATATTTTATTTAAAATTTTCACCAATTTATCGCTAAAGTTGTTGAAAGGAGAGCTTGCAGCACTCACATTTTAGAAAAAGTACAAGCATTCACCTATTCAATGCATCCATATGTTGATCGTAGGGGCTGAAAAAGTAGCTCTACCAAAGATCATAAAAGGCATCCTCAACAAACACTTGACAAAAACTTAAAGAGGACACAAGTTGATTCCTCATGAACGGTTCATATAATTTATCACTAAAGTTGTTGAAAGGAGAGCTTTGCAGCACTCACATTTTAGAACAAGCACAAGCATTCACCTATTCAATGCATCCATATTTTGTGGTAGGAGCCGAAAAAGTAGCTCTACCAAAGATCATTGAAGGCATCTTCAACAAAGACTTGACAAAAACTTAAGAGGACACAAGTTGATTCCTCATGAAAGGTTCATAGAATTCATCAGATATGTGTACGACTCTGCTCTATTCCAGAGCAAGTTGTTTATGGCGGTTGAGGTCATTGAGATACTTGGAGGAAGTGTAATCTTCCAAGTCAAATGTATCCAATAAAATGGCCTTTACCCCGACTGGCTTTTGCTCTCTGCTCATCACTTCTCCTGTTTTGTCTTCTCCTTTAAGGATCTGCACAACCTGCACAGAACAAAAAGGGCTTATCAAAAAAACCATGACTGCAATTCATGCAAGTTTTGATTTCATGACTGCACATCCTTTAAGGGCTTATTTCATGCATTAATGAATCACACACGAAAAATAATCTGTTGTTGCACCTACTAAAAATCTCCAACTCATCACCCTACATCCATCTATAATATGGGTTGTGATTCATGAAATTTTGTTTTCAGCATTAGATCAAAATAACTTATTATAACAACTATATAAGAGAACATTACAAAAATACCAAAGCGACCAGATGCTTATTTTCAACTTTGCATGCTTCGTAGAACAAAAAACCTCAAAAGGAAATAGCTCCCACAGTAGTCTAAAGTAAGAAGTTTATAAAATGTTAATCAGGCATAGAATTATAGCTCTCAGTTGAAACATATTGATATCGAATGCTGTTTACCGCGTTTACTGGCTAACTGAACCAAAAAAAACACATGCTAATTTGTGGATTGAGACTCATAACCATGAAGATTACTATTCGCCAAGATTTTCAGCAAGCAATTGCACAAATCAAGTCAATAACAACAAATACCTGGTTCATGTGAGGTCGTTTGGTTGCGACATGATTTATACACATTGATGCAGTCAACATCAAACGCTTTACATGAGTGCAATTGTAGGAGTCTCTAAGACTGGGATCGATCAATTCTTTCACATTTTTTGTCTCAAGGAGTGGCTTTGCCTACTCAAGACAAAAACAGAGGCAGATTTTTTCATTCAATCATACGCAGTTGCGCTAAAAGGATAACATGAATGCTTTCAACTGTAAAAGGTTCAGAACTTGAATGATTTCAATTTTGAACATATTAGTCCAATAACAATGGATGCTATCAACTCCATAACTTGGCTTACAAGTCCATACATTTTTAAGAATGAATTAAATTGCCTCTTTCTAATTCTTTAAAGATGGTAAATTTCAAGGATGCGTCAGTAAAGATTATTGTACCTTATTCATCTTGTCCTTGTTAGCATCAGGATAATAACTTTTTTGGGAGGTGAAATCCCTCGGTTGTTCTAGCATTATATGTCAATTGTGCATTGTAGTTCCCAAAAAATAGGTCGCCCATTTATTTGATCTTCCAGACTCACCAATCATAAATTTAGTTCTCTCCCCCTCTCATCACCATGATTTATCTTATATTTATAAAGGAAAGTAGAAAGTCCAAAACCAGGAACAAACTTACCCACATCACTAGACTTTTGCGAGAAGAATCAACTGCCCTTCGTCCAGTTAGAAGCTCCAACAACAACACTCCAAAAGCAAATACATCAGTTTTTTCATCAACAATTCCATGCATGAAATACTCAGGTGCCAAATACCTGCCAAGGGAATGAATGGACACATGAAAAGTTAATAATTAGTAATAGGTTTGCACGTGAATGGCTAACCAAACCAGTTCATTATTTTAAGCGATACGAAGGATGCCATTGATGAAGGTACACCAAACATGAAGTAATTACAGAGAGAAAATTTTACAGTCCTTGCCAAAACATGTCGTGTCAGTTGTGCCAAAACCATAAGTATCCTTCCATTCATATTGTGTGCTTCAAAGTAAAAAAAGCATGTGCCTCTTCAACTTACCCAAATGTACCTTCAATAGGAAAAACTACATGGTGAGTCCATTGCTGAGGAAGCCATTTTGCCAATCCAAAATCTGATATCTGTATAGATGTATTGTTAATACGACAATGGTTTTAACCGAAATAGCAACAAACAGAATCAGAACAGAGCTAATCTCGTCGTCCATGATGAATATACACCTGGGGCTCATAATCCTCTCCAAGCAAAATATTAGAAGCCTTGATATCTCTGTGAATGATGCGCCTTTTGCAGCCTCGGTGGAGGTAGAGCAATCCCTCCGCCACACCTAACGCCACCTTGAATCGAATTCCCCAATCAAGGGTGTCTTCTGAACCTGAAACACAATCTTTTACGAGATTATTAATCGAAGCAAATACACGATCATAAAAAATAATAAATGAAAACACAGGCATTGCATAAGACTGAAAATCTTATCACTACAAATGTCCAACACATTGAGTTTTTACATAACACATCTGCTATTGATATGACTGATAAAGCAAGAAACCAGACCATGAAGTAGTAAAGCCAGGCTTCCATGAGGCGAAAGCTGGAGGACAAAATGTAGACCATCTTCAACACCAAACCCCAACAACCTAGCAGCATTAGGATGATTAATGTGCGCAATAATCCCCAACTCCGACAAGAAATCGCCCACCCGCTCATCCTCACTGCCCTTCCTCATCAGCCTCTTCACGGCAACAAGCTCACCGTCTGGCAGCTGCCCTCTATAAACTTCAGCATGACCCCCTTTGCCAATCAAATTATCTGCAACGAATGATCGTCGCAAGTCACCAAATAGATTCAAATTCTGATCAAAGCAATTTTTTACTTTTTCACAAAATTATTTCAAAGAAAAAAAGGGTGGGTAACAAAACAAAGTTACCATTCGAATATGGTAAATTTAATGAATTTACAACATCTGAAATCCGATAAGCCATCAACTTTGTTTATGCTAACAGTTATAAAATCAGGTAAGAAATACGATAAGGCGTTGACTAAGGACACCAATGTTTGTATCATAAAATTAGTTTAATCCTTCATCTATGTGGAGCTAATCACAATTTTCTCTTTTGCCCAACAATCAAATTAGTAAAAAAAAATCAACATCAATAAAAAAATTCAATATATTGGAAAAATCTCCCTCTTTTGGTGTCCGGTTTGAACTTGGTGTCAGAGTACCATCCTAATCACATATCATGTCAACCTAAGTTGGCAGGTTTCAAATTAAACGCCAGCCAATCATCCTTCGCCACGTCATCCGAAGTCCAAGACTCTCCCGCCCGCCCGCCAATCAAGCGAGCGCGAAACTCGGAGACTTTGACCGACCCAGTCAAACATTTCGCACAGGTGGGGCCCCCTGCAGCGCGAAGCTCGGGGTGGAGGCCCACGACAAAGCACGCGCGCATCCGCAAATCTCGCTGGCCGCGCGCCACGACGCACGCCCGCATTACTTGGATGGGCATTTCGGTCAATTCATACACCATTTTTCGGCGGCCCCCACTCTCTATATTTGTTACCCTGTTGCTATATGAATGCCACGTAGGAAAAAGAAGGAAATTGCGAAAAAACTATTGGTTTAAAAAAAATGCCCCTCCTAAGCAAATTCTCAGGCAAAGCTTATTTTTTGGAGTTATATATTATAGCATTGCCAAGGACGAAATTTTTTCGCCTTGAAAACAAAAACCCATAAAATTTTTCACTAATGTTTTTCATTTATGATGAATGCGACGATTACATTAAAATTATGATTAGAGTGAAAATACCAAGTTTTTTATGGGTTTATTATGCTTTCTAGATTCCTCAATTTTTTCTTTAACCCGTTCTAAAACTTCAACAAGTTCTTCCCCACTACATGATTCATGCAAGCCCAAATTTCCTTCTAACATCTGAATCTATCATATAATTTGTAATTAAGAAGATTAAAACCAAATCATCTACCTAATACTCAATTACCAACAATCTTGGCAATTGAGATTACAGATAACCGGGGCAAAAAACCCACCCAATAATATCATCTAACCACCCTTTAATTATCCGGGAATATAAACACGTAGCTCAAACTAAATACAAAAAATAACTCAAAGTAAATAATAAGTTTATCCTTACCCGAACTAAAATTGTTCGTAGCCGCGGCGAGTTCGGCGGACCCGAAGCACCGCCAGGACGGCTTTCGGACGCCCGCGTCCGCGTGGCCGACGGTCACGCTGGCGCCGTCGCCGTGGCCGCTGTCGTCGTCGTCCTCCCACCGGAGCTGGGCGAGGCGGCGGTCGAGGTAGCGCTTGGAGATGCCGGAGGAGGAGCCGAGCACCACCGGCGGGAACGTGGCCAGCCGCCTCATCGACTTCCTCTTCCACGCCTGCACCAAGCTCCTCCACTGCCCATGCCCGCTGGCCGCCGGCGACGGCAGCGCCGGCGAAGGCCTGCCGGCGGAGGAGCCGGTGCTGTCGGTGTCCGGCGAGGCGTGGAAGACGCTGCGCGGGGAGCTGGCGTCGGACTTGTCGTCGTTCGGCCGCCTGGGCTCTGTCGGAGCAGGAAAGGTGAGGGCTTTGAGCGTTTTGGTCATCAAAGGTTTGGGATTCCGGGTTTTACCTTCTTCAGATGTCATGTTGGCTGTGTGTTCAAGCTCCGATCATGGAAGTTATTCCTCGCCACTCTTCTAAGCTTGGGACAATGGGTTGAAGAAGCAAAGTATTCAAACTACTCCCTGTTTTCAAACCATGCAAAACCATACTCACCAACCATTTTTTCTTCACTGCTGAAGCTTTCAATCAATAGCAAAAACCATTCAAAGCTTTGGTGGAGTGTTTGAAGAAAACTGACCTCTTTTCAATTCAAGCTTTAGCTTTGCGACAAAAAATGCTCACTGCCTTTTTCTTTTCACCGTCTTTGATGCTCGAGAAGGAATCATGTCATCTATTCAACAAGTGAAGCTTGATGTGGTAATGGAACAGTTGATTGTTTTTGAATGCTACCAACTACCCCAAATTCATCTCAGAAGCTTACGTCTAATATGCCAAACTGAAACATGTATCTTGTGAAGACCTTTTGGTGGGATTGGAACTGTCACTGCAACAAAGGGCGTAGAAAAGGAACTTGTGGGTAATTAGGAGGAAGGATTGGGGAGGGGAGAAGGGGAGGAGTTGGGGGGAAGAAGCTTGGGTTGGGGAGCATGGGATGTCTTCAATGGTGGGTTTTTTGGTAGGAAAAGTAGCGGGCACTATGCATTGGGGAAGGGAACAAGAATGTCCACAGGAGACATATGTGCTACATGATTTACAGCTTCCAAAAATTATGTATTTTGTATGGGATTATGATAATTTTTTTATTAAGGAAAAAAATTCGGAAATTAAGACAAAAAATAACTGCATTGAAATAAACTATCATTTATTTACTATCATGCATGATAGAATATTAATAACTAATGAAATTTTTGCATTAAAAAAATTAATTTTACCATGTATTACCGTGAGATAGAAAAAATAGCCATAATTATTATCTGGTATATTATATTAGATAAACCCAATAGAGTGTTCCAGGCTTTGTTTATATTTAGCGAACTGAATTAAATTATACAAAAAAATAATTTATTTGCAAAATTATTAAACATTTATGGATGGGCCCCAATATTTTTTATTTGAAAGTGAAGGTGCAAACATGATAAAGGCAGTGAAAAAATATTATATATTATTATTATTATTATTACGTGATTTATTATTATTTAGAATGAATTTGAAACCTGCATCAAAAGGTGGCGTGCCTCAAAAGAATTTGGTACGACCTTCCCGCCTTCATTCTACGCTTTTTAGAACATTGATATAAATTTATAAGGAGGCTAGTTTGGAAATTTTTTACGCGCGCCTTTTGAAAATTTTTAACAATGTGCCTCTTATTTAGGGTGTGTAAGTGATGGACTGATTAGGGATTGTTTTGAATTAAATTAAAATAAAATGACTAAATACATTTCTTATCATTTAAAAAATATTACATAACAAATTTAATTGTGTCGATTTTATTTTAAAACAGTAGTGACCGAAACTTTTATTGTTACCGTTTTATTTATTTTTAAAAGAAAAAATATAATTATATTAACTAAAATAAATTAAAAAATATTATTACTATATGTAATTAAAATTTTATATTATTATATTTTTAAAAAAATGGTTGAACATAAATATATTACCTAATTAATATCAAATTTATAATCTTAATGAGGATTTTATATTATCAGATTCTAATTATTATTAGTCAAACAATCAAAACTCAATAATAATAAATAGTACAAAAAATTGGTAAACGGTGCAGTAGTATTTAATAGTCGATAACTTGATAAATATTAATGATAATTTCTTACCACACCATTTATACCCCTAATATTATTAATATTAGAGGGTCTTGTCAATAAATTAGAAGTAAATACATTAAGCCATTGCTAACTTAACTTATCTATAAAACTCCAACTATCATAAACACAATTAAAATAAAAAATAAGGTGGGTTCGATTAAAACTTTTTGTATTATTGTGCACAAACTAAGTGGCTGGGAATAATTAAGAAGGATCATTGTTCACTTGTGACATAATATTATTATTAGTGCTTTTGATGCAACCATTGATACGGATAAATGATTTTTTGTTTATTTTGAGACATATTATGTGGTGTTCTGTAAATTAAAAGAACATCTTAGATCTTACTAATACATGAATTTATTATTAGTTGATGAAATCCTCAAATGAAATTGAGGAAAATATGCTAATTTGCATTTTTTTGTACTCAAATTATTTAAAATAATATGCGTTCTTTTCACGTCTTTTACCCGAAAATGTTTGTTTTATTTTATTACCAAACATTATAATAATAATCACATAACATCCATAATTTGTGCATATGTGAAATGATATAATTTATATAAAAACTTCGTTATAAAAAACTTATAATAAAAACTAAAGGTGATAGAGCATGGGAAACACGTAGGACTTGATCTTTTTAGAGGGTTAAAGGTAGATAGGCCAAGTTGATAAGGATAAGGATGGAACTGCCCATGTTTGGCCTATCTTTGTATTGGGTGCACTTGCTTAATTCTTTTTCATGACCAATTTCTCTTGACCACTTTATTGCCAAACAACACCCTTTACTCTTTAGGGCCAAAGGTTAGGAATTGTTTTGATATTCATTTTCATAAAGTATATTTATCTTGGTAATATTAGTGGCCATGAAAATAGAAACATCTTTTTTTATTTATATAAACATGTTAATACTAACTACTCATAAAAAGATCAGCCTTGGTTCTCAATCTTGGAAGATCATATATATTCTTATTAATCAAAATACAATAAAAATCAAACTCGAATATCTAAAATGTCATGTTATTATAATCTAGCTAATTATATAATGAGGACTTATTTACAAAATTTAAATCTATCTCTAACATAACACATAACACAGCATGTTGCCTGGTAACAAGTTACCAACTCTCCTCTCGAAAGCCTTTGCTTGTTTAGTTACAATTAGGGCATCTGTCTCCGAAAAAGAAAGAAAAAACTTCAACGGATAAATAGTTTCAAAAGATTTTTGGTTGATTGTGTTTTTTTCTTTCATTAATAAGTGGGTTTTCTAAGTATATTATCATTAACAAAACCCTAATTAAACTTAGTTCAAAGACCAATTGGGCAGTAATTAATAATAACTAGTCCCTTTGAAGTCCAACATAAGACTATAAACAATGGAAAGACTACAATCAAACATAACACACTAACAATATATTTATTGTTTGGCATATACATCATCTTGAAAGACTACAGTAAGTAACCATATAGTAGTGTTTGTTCCATTGAGCTTCCTATCCCCATCAAGGGGGATGTTAGCAAGGACGACAGTTAAGTAGGTGAACTAAACCCGTTATGGGAGTGTCAAAAAGTTCAACCACCAACCACACCCAAAATTGTTTGTTGCTTCTGTTAGAAATTTGGATGGTTACCCATAATCAGTTTTCAACCTCACTGGTCCATTATATAACAAACCCATATGTTCATTAGCTCTCCCAAGTCAATTGGTAGTAGTGTCAAACCTAACATGAGGTCAATCTCCATTAAAAATGAGTAGACAATTGGGTCCATTGACATCATATGAATTAAACCCTACTTGATAAACACTGTGCACATATATTCCAAATGTACTTATGTCTTCCCTTGTTTCGTGTTTGTTGCTGTAGACCACTGCTTTCCTAATGGTCATCATATGTCTTTCCTAATGGTCATCAGCAGATTCATCACGCAGCTCTTAGGATATCAAAAGCCTAGTCTTTGACATATTTTTAACATAATAATGATTTTAAAAACCGGACAATCGACCGGTCCAATCCGATATATCCAGTCCAACCTGGTATACTCAATCCGGTCTAGCAAAGCTGCAAAATGAAGAAGAGCCAAAAGCAGATCCTTCAATATTAATTATGCATTTTTTCCAACCAAAAAAAATTTATCATATATAAATCATTTGATAAAAACATCTGCAGATGATACCTTTATCTGGCTTTGACGTGAAAAAGGAGAAAGGAGATCGTTCATCTGTATGATTAGGTAATGCCCAAGACCTTCTCTAACTCATAAATTAGTACCCACTAAAGAAGTGGGGGTAGTTGCTCCTAATCTTATCAATTTAGAAACTACTTACAGAGTTTGATCTATTTTGATCTGACTAATTTCAGAAGAAAAAAAGGGGCCCAATGGTAAATTAATCCATCAGATGATAATGAGAGTTCTTTTTTTTTTTTCTTCTTCGTAAGTAAATTTGGGAGAACATACCCCTATGGAGAATTCCCACCTTTGCTCCACTGCTACTGCTAATTCTTCATACATCACATATACAGTTTCCAAGACTTGATAATCCAGATATATGAAGATCCAGACTTGAGAAGCCAATCTCATGTATTTAAAACCAACGAGTGTGTATAATAAATTGCAACATCATTTAAAAAATCCATCTGTGCTTGTGAAACAAGGTCCACTATCTGTTGTGAAAAGCCATAAATTGCTAGCCCCAAAAAATGCTGTGCATGCTAGCATTCTACCATAATCAATTTATGCCACACACTATTCCACATTGCTAAATCAAAATACAATGAGGAGAAATTGCGACTTACAGCACCCATCTCTGCTTTCTGGTCCTCTGTATCATATAACAGCTTAATCCAGGAAAAGCCTAGCAAGCAAATTTCAACACTAGAACCACTTGATAGTATATATTGTCATCCTTTTTTCCTAAGGGTACACATAGCACCACCTTTATATCATCCATGCACAGCATCTTCACAACATGTTCACGGTAAAATAATGCATGCATAATCACATATAATTTCTTCATCATTTGCTCTTCAAAAAATTTTAATTCATTTGAAATAATTCAAAACAAATGTAGGCATAGGTAAGTAAAGGAGGCTTTAAGTAGCAAATAAATCCAGAGGAAGGACCTAATATATTCACAGTTCATGTTCGAATGAAAACTGGAAAATAGCAACAGTAACTTAAAATGGTGATATCAATTTTTATTTATTTTTTGTCTCCCAATTATTTGAATCTTTATTTTTCTTACACAAATTCATCAAATGTTCACAGAACAGATTGATAAATTTCTGCAACATAGAAAGACTTCAGTAAGTAATATGACACACTTTCTCAATTTTTATTACAAAATCAGCAACTAAAACCACTAACACGACTCTTACAAGTTTGAATCCTCATCAGATCCTTGTGTATCCAAATGCTTTTTGGCATAAGCAACACGCAACTTCCAGCCATCAAGAAGCTGCATGAACCAACAGTACATTACACCACATGAAGATATTACTACTCACTTACAGAACCTATTGATTTTTAAAATTTTTTTAATTCATTTAAAAGTTGAACCATTTTTTCCCAAGTAAATTAGATAAAGTAATTAGCAACTCAACCAGGTCATTCATTTCATTGAGTGCTCTAGTCGCGTCGCTTTCATGTACAAATTGTACAAACCCATATCCTTTTGACTTTGAGCTCACATGATCACATATAACTTTAGCTGGAACACAGAAAGCGATTTTCTCTGAAATGTACTCTAAATAACATCTAAGGATAGAAGGATAAAGTTTCCAAGAATGGAATACCTTCAAGCACTATACCATATTTTTCAAAAGCCTCTTTCAATATTTTTTCGTTGGTGTCAAAAGAAAGACCTGTGCATAAACATGTTACCACTTACATCAAAGGAACATGTACACATGGTGAAGAACAAATCATCAGAATATATATAGTCTGTCAAACAGGGGGAGAAACATCACCCTTTTGATCTAATTGCATATAAAATTATACAATTAATTCCACAATTATTAGTTGCAGAAGAGTTTTTTTTTCATATGAGGGGAAGTACTTGGTCAATTCATGCCATGTAAGAATAGGGTAAAGATATATTCACATGGTTCACATCATTGATTTTTTTTATTCTTAATTATTAAATGCAATTCCATATAAAGATATCACTTAGAAACACGAACACTGGCAGCAAATTGCATGTATCTGACACTAGACCTCACCAGTTAACATCACAATTTCATAACTAACAAGCCCAGATGTAAGCATAAACATACAAATCTTAATCATAAATTCCCTCAGAGGGTGCAATTTTGATACGGATAGATAAATTGCCAAAGTGGTAATTTGTAAAAGAAAAATGCTGTAGTTATGTTCACATAACATGTGTTAGCTCTTCTTCCCTTAAATAATTTGTTTGCTGCTACTTTAGTCCATCCAATTACTCTGGTTCAAGACAAAACACCGGATTTGTTTCAATTTATTAAAGTATGACATCAGTCAAATGCATGCAAATAAACATTCAAGTTAATAGCTAAATGCATATTTGACCTGATCGCCCATACTACTAGCACAATCTTCTATTTCCAAGATAATCAAAGATGCAAGGAAAGATGGTTACCGCCAACAAATAACTTGTTGCAGGGTCCATATTGAAGAGACCTTCGGGAAGAACAAAAGGTTTTCAACAATTTTCCAACTGCAGAATGTTGCATCAACCTAAGATGAATCACACACATCACAATGAGAGAAGCAATTCATTGCTCTCTATATAAATTTAGTACGTGTAAGAAACATGATGGTCCAGAAGAAACATGGTGGTTTTTCTTCTAGGGCAGATCAGTCTCTATGTCATAATTTGTGGCAGAACATAGACTTTCAGGGATAAAGCTTCCCATGATATGCCAGAACTTCAAGGTAGCGTGAGGTCAAGATGAAAACACTAACAGAGAAAAAAAAGAAAAATAAACCATAGTCCAATCTAAGCATGCTTAAACTTCCCATCAAAATAAAAAATCATTTATTTTTCAATCTAATTTCAAACAATATTTTAGCAACCAATTTTCATATTCCGATGGAACCCTACATAGTCAACATCACTACAAATCACAAGCTTACTTGGAGCTTCAGCAGACAAGTTTCAAAGTTCAATAGTATTCATTAGTTTGATAGATAGAAATAGCTAAATCTGAATATCATGATTAGACGAAAATGAAAAGATCATTAATTGTAACAATATCCTGTAAAATGACGTCGTTTGCGTTAGCTTTTAGCATCAACCTCTGGCTCACATAAGCAATAACCAGCTCTGCAAGTAGAGCTTTCAATTTCGGCAACTCCAATAATTTTCCACGAATTAGGAGCAATTGATCATGTTGGTGAATAAGAATTATAGTTAAAAAGTTCTACAATTGCAATAATTTGATGGAAACTGTTTAAGACCAACAATCTTTGGTGTCCTCTAAACTCCTTATCATTAAAGATCTCAACTCCACATAAGAAGAACAGACACAATAAGCAGTGAATAACCATAAAATTATGCACTAAATTAGAAGAAGGGTCATGTATTGCTATAAGCTAATTAATAAATTAAACTTGTTCACTTCAAAAGATTCAAAACTCAAGTTCTGAGAGCAAGCTCAGCACAAAAGCACCAAAGAAGATACTGTAACCAATCTGACCAAACACATATTTAATTTACGTTAGAGCCAAGAGTATCTAAGACTGCTCACATTTACCAACCAAAACATCAAAAAGTAAGAGTTCTGAAACTGCCATATTTTCATGGGAACTGTTTAATGCTAATAATTAGGCTAACTATCACTGTAATCCCCTCAACTCCTAATTATGAAGGTCCTATCTCCACATATAACATTATTTATAACAAGAAGTGAATGAGCATAAAATTCTGCAGTAAAATAGCTAGAGTCATGTATTGTTCAGACAACTAATAAATTGAACTTGTTAACTTCAAAAACTAATATCTTCGAACTATCATGGCACAAAAGCAGAAAAGAAGATAAACTAACCTGTCTGACCAAAGATCCTAGCTCCACATAGAAGGGCTTCTATTGCTACCAGTAAATAACCATAAAATAATGCATTAACATTAGTATATTATTGTAAAGATAACTGGTAAATTAAACTTGCTAACTCCAAAACTCATCATCTAAGACCAAGCACCGCACAAAAGCGCCAAAAAGAAGATACTCCAACCAATCTGACCAGACAAAAACATGTAGCAAAAGAAGGTTAATTTATGAAATAACTAAAGCAGCAAACTTTGCACACATTTACCAGTTAAGCCATCAACGAGACATGCAAATCAACTCATAATCCTACAAACAAAACCAAACATCCTCACTGCGTACTCAATCAGAAAGACGAAGGACCTGCGCGAGTATGATGATGAAGGCGGTCGGTGGAGGAGGGGTGGTCGAAGACGACGGCGGCGGCGGTCGGAGGAGGTGATCGCTGGCGCCGTCGCCGGAGTTGGTGCCGGGGGCCGAGCGAATCTAATCTAACCAATTTGATGGGGCGAATCGGATCGGATATTCGGGTACCCTGGCCGACCCGTTTGTGGCACGAGGATGAAGTCCCCATGTTTGTCCGCTAGATTTGTCCGTTTATAAGGAGATTATTTTTTCTTCACTACATGATGTATGCAACAGTGAAAAGATTAGCCGAGAGGGTAGGAATATTTCTGGCCCCCGGTCAATCTAGATCATCCGATTACAAAGAACAGTTAAAATTGAATATATCTAAAAAAGAAAAATTAATTCCCCCTTCCTTGGTGCCATTGGTCGTCCTGTTGGTTGATAGCCTGACCACGCTGCCTCCGCCCATATTTGGCTAAAGGCCGGTCGGACCCAGCCAACGGCAATTAGATTTGGCCACTTGGCCAACTCTAGCCGGGTGGCCAGATTCACCGCCCCCAATCCGATTGGCCTTGCGCAACGACTTTTCAGCATTGCCAACGAGCGCAAGAGTGCTTCACTCGTTCGTTGGCTCTGATTCCGAACCGGAATTCTCAACTAGTTGGGCACTACCCTATCTCTTCTCTCTCCACACCTATCTTTCCCTTCTTTTCTGTGGGCAAAGCATTCCCTTGCCAAAGTGGAGTTCAAGGCGATACCAATCGACTTATCCTCTATCGCTAAAGGGAGAACCCTTCTCAACGAATCCATAAAAAGTGATTTAATTTCTTTCATCAGATCTGAGTGGAGACCAAAGATCTTGAACGACCGATCCGGCACAACAACTCAAAAGATGGCAAGGCCTCTATGACCACTGCCAACTAAGTTTGGCCAACCTTCGAACAGATTTGGCCAGAGGTGGTCTGACCAGCCATCACTAGTGTCATAAGGATGATGTTTATTTTTTATTTTTTAAATATAATTTAATTTTAAGTCGTCTTTGTAATTAGATGACCCATATTGATTTTGATGGTTGGGACTCATATATAATATCCTATCTAATAAAATAGACCTAAAAAAACTCAAGTGGTTGTTGTTAGCGTGTTTTTTCCGTTGGAGTGGGCTTTGATCGATGTATCAATCCCCTTCCATTAAAGGGATAGAGTTTTTTGTTGGCTTTCATTGTGTTTTAGGCTTTTTTATATTATATTTGAATTAAATTTTCAAACTACAATTTGATTAGAGGTTTCTAGGCCTTAACCGAAGAATGTATTTTGCCCAAACTGATATGATCCAAACCTATAAAATTTGGAGACACTGAAAGTTGTATTAGGGCTATCTACTCCTTACTTTGGTTCTATAAGTTGGTTTCAATTGGTATCAATTGATTCAGAATTAGGGATTAATTTACATGGGCGTTGAGATCATTAGAATATGACCCAATACTATTCAATGTGATAGAAGATAAAAGTATTAACTATATTATGCTGCCAAAATAAAAATTAAAAGAAGGAAGCATAATCTAAGTAAAAGTTAATTTAGAATGATAGATCAACTACTACTTCCATCAGACCAGTTTATTTCGAGCCCAATTTAAAATCATAAGAGTCAATCACATGAGTGAATAGAATGATGTTTACAATCTTTCAATACTTAATGTAAAACCCTTGATTCATAAAGATGAAATAATTGTCACATAAATAATATTAAATAAAAAAAAGTCGTCGCATGGTACTATGCTCTATATGGATGATGAGTATATCATGCAATTTTGGTGGTAAAATCTTGTACTATGAATGCATAAGCGGGTATTGAAGTGTTTGAATTTTTTTCATTTTCATCGCATTTCAGTCTTTCTTGCATTGTGATTGCCTTTATTAATACTTAATTAATTTAAAATTAATAATAATAATAATAATTAAGAAAGTATTAGCAGTATAATTCTACCTAAATTAAAATTTTTGAAAATATTGATAAATTTTAATATATTTATAATTACACTACTCAAATTAAAGTTTGTTACTTAATAATACATTCTTAGTTTATATTTTTACATATTTATTTATCTGTTTATTTGTATATTATTTTTTATTATTAAGAAAATACTTAGAGTATAATTCTATCAGAATAAAAAGTCTTTTAAAAATTAAATTCCACTTTATTACTAAAATTCTTTAGTTTTTAAAATTAAAATTACTTTCTATATTTGTATGTAACTATAATTTTTGTTAAAACAAATAAATATTTATTATTTTTATTACAAAAATAATATAATAATACTTTTTTACTTACTTTTGTGCATTATTATATACATATTATTAATAAATTTTTATTTTACCCTACTCATTGCATGGGTCTTTGACTAGTTATTCTTTATTTCCAATTGATAAAAGTAATTATATTGTAATTTTACCCCATTTATTATTACATATAAAAATAGAAAATCTAATATATTAAGTAAGCAGATTTCTTAAATAAATAGATTTCTTAGATTAGTAAATTGATGAAATCGACTAATCAATAAATAATATGTAAATAATTTTAAAGATAAGTATAATAGATGAGACTACAAAAGATTATTATCTAGGATAGTATAAATCAAGTATTATAAATAATTATTATATAAAAATTTTTAATTGAAGTGTTTAATATTTTAAATCAATTTAAACTTATGTAAAAGTCTAATTTCTTTTTTATTCCAAATGAAGGCTATTAGAGATGTATTTTCTTCTTATGTAGAATTATATTGTCATGTTGGATGTTCTCTTGTGGGTTGTATGAGATCATCATCAAAATCCATTTTAATAAATGAATCCAAAACTCATAAGATCATATTATAAGCTAAAAGAATGATGCTCGGATTAATCTTAATCTATTTATGTATGGTTCCTACGTATAAAATTGTAATGACCCAGCCCAAAAGTGTAAATGAATGGACTAAGTCATTTTTTCAAAAAATGTTTAATTAAGTTAAAGATTTATACGTTACTTCACTTATAAACAATATCGTATCCCAAAATTCTACATTTGATCTATTGTTAGCCCCAACCCAGAATTTTCTTTTGCCTATGACCGACAGCTTAGTCAAAATCCCTAGTTTAGCCTATTATCTAATACGACACTATAAAGCTCTAATATCATTTGTAACTCGACCCAAAATGCAAACTAATGAGTTAAGTCAATCTCTTCAAAAATATTTAACTAAGTTAAAGGATCTATAGTTTATTTCTACTTATATACATAATATTATCCCGATAAGTATTAAATGTAGGATTAAGTTGAGGGCTCTTACAAAATAATTGAAGATAAATAATATAGCTAGAATAGCAATCATTTAATTTGTTTTATCATCTTTAAAGGAAACTAATACTAGATATATTTGTGATGAGATTCAAGATCAAATCTGTCAAATAACTAAATTTAATTGAGATTATTTATCACAAATTAAAATTTTATATTTATATAATACAAACTATAATTTTTTTTAAAAAAATTAAACACAGTTGATTCTTCATTACATGACTAATTCAAAATACAAGCTCTCATATTAGATTTTTAATTTCCCTTCATTTATTAAAATGAAAAGTTATATTGAATTTCCCCCCTGAAAGTTGACTGCCTATAATAAAAAACCCAATTCAACTAAACTCCATTAAATAAAATATATAATATATAAAAAGACCCAATTCAACTAAAATATATAATATTAGCCTAATGAGTTGATTCGACGAGGTTGAACCGGATGAAACCGGTTTAATCTGGATTTAAAATAAAATATATAATTAATATGTTATTAGATATTGAAAAAAATTGGCATCATATATTTAAAACACTTTTTAAATTATCGTTATTAATATATATATATATATATGTATATATATATGTATATTATTTATGAATCAAAATGATCATAAACCTAAACCATGACAGATTTGAAGATGTATAAGATCTGCTAACCGAACTTGATCAATGAGATCAGTAAAATTTAAAACTAGGACAAGAGCAAATTTCATTTGTTTTATTATCTTTATTTATTTTTATTAATAAAAGAAAATTTTAATATTGGCTTGTAATTAAATGCGGGAGATTTAACCAATAAAATAATAAAAATAATAATAAATCAAATTATTATAATTTTTCTCATTAAATTAAGATGTATGTTTAAAGTTAATTAGGGTTTATAATTAAAATATCAAATTATTATAATTTATCTTAGTATTCAATGAAAGTGCTAATAGCTCAATTGAGTTCGAATTTGTTTGATGTTTAACTCGATTTTGTTTAAATTAAAATCTGATTCAAATAAAGTAAGCACGAGCACGAGGACTCTAACTTGGCAAGCTTTATATTTTATGTTAGATATAATATTTTATATATGTTTCATGCAGTCATTCAAATAAACGTTAAAAATTAATAAATGCAATTATATTATAGTGACGATTTTATATGATAATATGTAGGATGTAGTATTTAACAAACTATTTAGTTTATAATTGAATCAAAATTGAACTATTTAAATTTTTATAGTTAATTTTATCTCAAGTTATTTTAAAAAGTATATTAATAATGTTGAACATTTGAGTATTTGTCTAGAACTTGACCTAAATGGCTTTTTATCACAACTCGAGCTCAAAATAAATGAGTCATACATTAACTTGATTAACACCCTTATAAATATATTTATAAAATTAAAATTTATATACGGTACGTGGCAGGAATATTTTGCATAATTAAAATTAAATAAAAATAAAATGTAAATAAATAAATAAGATTGGGGCGGACAGGGCCCAATATCTGTCCGGTGGACTGGTCCGTCCCTCGTTCTCGACCTCTCCCTTCCATGGAAGCTTCGCCGTCGGAGCGGCGCCGCTTGGACGGCCTCCAAATCGCCGAGATCGACGCCTGCGCCGCCGCCATGGCCGGCGACATCGTCCCCGCCGCCGAAGATGTCGAGGGGATGGACGACGACGGCGACGGCGACGGCGACGCCGCCGCCACCGCGGGGGAGGACGGAGCGGAGGCGGCGGGGGATATGGCGTCGGCGGACGTCGGGTACGAGGCTGGGCAGTTGGTGCAGGTGCCCAACATGAACGACCTCTACCTCTTCTACCAGGGCGGCGTCTATGTCTTCCAGTCCGTCTCCTATGAAAAGGTCGGATTTTTTATGGTTTTCTCCGTTCGTAGAACAATGCCAAGTTGATCTATGTGCGAATTGGAGGGATCTATTTGAGTATCTCGTGATGTTATGATTGTTCACATGTTGGCATTGATTGGGGATTGTGAAAGTAGGGTTTCTGTTCTTCACATAGGTTATCGATCGAATCTAGCTAGTCGAATTTGGTTTCATGGATTAATTGTTTTTCTTGTTGATCTTAATAATGCGGAGATGTAACTTTATTACATTTTTTGAGTGCATGAGTGCCACATTGGATTTTTATGGGTTTTTGGATGGTTCTCAATTGGTTTTTGTGCAAAATTGGAGTATCTCATGTCTAATTGATTGTGTTCTTTCGATTGTTCGCATTGATTGAGGAAGTATGGTTTTTTTTAATCTGTTTTTCGCATAGATGATCAATCGGATTTAGTTTAGTTGCATGGATTATATGTTTTTCTTGATGATTTTACTAAATATGGTTATGCGATTATATTATACGTTGTGAGTGTATGAAGAACACATCTGTTTTGCAAGAAATATTTAGTTGAACTGTAGGGGAATGAGATATGGTATTAAATTCAAGAGCGAGAAATTAAGCTTTTCTTTTTTTGTTAATTTTACTTGTTTTGTGCCCGGAGTTTGGCTTCCATCACAGTTTTTAATGCAATAATTAAAGATAAAAAAATAACATAGATTTCATGGTTGATCCATTTATTGATATTTAATTTTTCTGCCAATGGCAGTAGAAGTGGCTTAGGGTCTCACTCTGTGGGGTGGGGTGATCTGCAGGTGCAAGCAGTACTATTACTTTTAGGAGGAAGGGAATTGCCTTCTAGCAGTAGCAACTCGGCTTCCACAGGGCAAGAACAAAGGGTACATCTGACATTTTACTTCCTGAGAATGAAACTAGAAAAGTTTTGTTTTTATGTCCTTATGCTGCCTTTTTGTTATTCTACCAGGGAGGTGATACACCAGAGTCAACTGCTGTGCATAGACTGGCATCTCTGCTTAGGTTTCGCCAGAAGCGAAAAGAGCGGTGCTTTGAAAAGAAGGTTCGGTATAATGTGCGGAAGGAGGTTGCTCAAAGGTTTGTGGCTTGTTCAGACTCTTGTATTTTGTATAAAATCATCCTGTGTTTGTATGGCCTTCTTTTGGATATACAGTTTTATGTGTTAAATTCTTCTTAAAAGAGGTGAAGGTGTCTACTAGCATAATAAAAGTGGAGCCTTGGCACAACTGGTAGAGTTGCCACTGTGTGACCAAAAGGTTTCAGGGTAAGGCTGCCACAATGGACCCTTTGTGGTTTAACCTTTGCCTGGACCCTGCACATGCGGGAGCCATTGTGCACCAAGCTGCCCTTTGGTGCCTAGCATATTAATTATGCCTATTTGTCGATAGTGTAAACTAGATTATAACATCTATTTTATACAAGAAAACTGGTAAATTTGCCTTTTAGATGATATAATTATTTTCACCTTTTCCTCCTTGGTTCCCATTCTACCTTTGCAAGTTTGACTGTTTCTTAACTTAGGAAGTTGGTTCTTTTTGAGTAAATACATATCTAGGAACTTGCCCATTTAGAGGAAGTATGAATCGGAAATAATGTGTGCGTAACTGTAAACAATTGCTGTATTTTACTTCACTTAAAGATCCATTGTCCGCGACTGTCACACATGTTGACCCCTCTCTATTGGGCTAGTTTTATTTTGTCAGGCTGCCACTTATAGGTACTTGTGTTCATTTTGTATTTAGGATGCAGCGAATAAAAGGTCAGTTTGCATCATCAAGGCAAAAGGCTGAAGAGGAATCAATGACTCCTACTTTGGGGTCTGACTCAAGTTCTGGTGCAAAAGTACCTGAAGCTGTGTAAGCTCTTTTTTTCCTTGTCACCTCCCCGTTTATTCACTTTAAAGTTGTTTAAACATATTTTTACCTTGTTTATTTTTTAAAATCTTCTTGCAAGTATACCTGAAAGGATAAGAATGAAAACACATCAGTTTTGGCCATTAAATTTGATTTTCTTTTATTCATACCAGATATATTATCATTCCTTTTACAAAATTCACAAGTAACTTAATCTCACACCAACTTTTTCCAAATCTTTTACTTGCATGGAAATATAAATTTTTGTTAAATCTCCAATGTCATGATTAAGTTGATCAAATAGTTTGGTCATGGAGTACGTCTGTATAACAGGTTACTGTTGTGTATGCTTACCTTGTTTTTCCTTTTTAACTCTTTACATGACTTATTCAGATGTCACAGCTGTGGTATATCTGAAAAATCAACCCCCATGATGCGTCGAGGACCAGATGGCCCAAGAACACTCTGCAATGCTTGTGGATTGAAGTGGGTTAACAAGGTTATTATGAAGACATTTCTTTTAACTATTCCCTTAAACAAATTTTTAACTTTTTTTTAAAAAAATTTAACTGATTATTGAATGACTGATATTTTAAGAAAAAAATTTCACTTAATTAGTTTTTTAAAGAAATTAATTTTGTTTTGTTAGATTTCTAGTGTGATTAATATATTGAACCTCTTTTTGATGATTTTGTGTTATCCATTTTATTAAGCATAAGCAACCACAAATAAAGAATGCAAATGAGGTGTAAACGGGTGCTGCTGTTAGGCTTTGGCTGTAAGACCCAATCACATTGAATTGTGATAGTTGTCATCCACCTCTAAGGGGCAGTTGCGAAATTCCAAAATGAATAAATGCTTGTAGCCATCCCCTACTATATCTTGCAGCCTTGTTATCTGCAAAGTCTCGCAGCAGATTAGGACTCATATATAAAATGCGTAGTCTATAATTTGCTCTTAAATATTAGTTTTTGAATGTGCATGAATCTCTGGCATCGAGATTTTTGTTCTTATGTATCTTTTGAACCTGCCAAGGTAATACATAATACGTTTACTATAATCATGGTTGTTGTTAGTTCGTGGGGCTTTTTATGGCTTAAGCCTTTCATGAATTTTTTTTATTATGGACCTGGCTCTTCTGCTTTGGACTTTTGATATGAGTTTTGATACATCACTAATTACTGATCAAAGTTTAAACTTAAAGATGGTTATTTTTTAGATTTATATTAGGTTATTGGCAACTATAATAGTTATTTTTGAATGTAATTCAAATGTCCTTTTTGACATACATGGTGATGTCATTTCCTTGGGATGATTATAAGATTAAAATGTTAACAGAAAAGTTCACATGTTTCTAAAAAATGCAATGTATGGTCCAAATATTTATGGCAAAAAATAGTATGGGACTATGATACTGTGAAAGTAATACAAAAGTAATTTAAATGTGCTTTTTGACATGTATCTCGTGTCTCCTCAGCATGACTTCAGGATATATAATTTCAATGAATGGTCAAATTATATATGTCAAAGATCAAAATGTTCCATATCATTCTTAGCCGAGCCCAGGTGGGAAGCATTGGAAGATTGAAAAGCGCTCATTTTCATTTTAAAGATCTGATATCCTGAGGAAACATCCCTGCTTTGAATAAAATTATGAAGCCGCTCGTTATTCAGCCTTTGTGCTTTGGTCGGATCCAATAGCCTTTTTTGACACTTATCTGGAAAATTCGAGAAATTTTAAGTCCTGTTTCCTCCATCTCCTTGCTTCTTGCCTTCCCCCTTTCCTGCCTGGCTATCTGCAGGCAGAGCCCAACAGCCGTGGCTAGATCCTTTCCTCTGTTGCAGTCATAAGTAATGTTGGCTGCAGCTGAAGCAAGCTAGTGAGCTGTGATTTAGATTGTTGGTGATGTTCCTGGCTTTCCTCATTATGAATGGTGGTTCTCATATATTCTTCATCTTATGCCTTTACACCTTTAAGCTCAGCAAAATATCTGACATTTCCCTGTGATATGCCAAAGCAAACTTAACGAATGCTGCTAATCTTTAAGACAGGAGATTATTCTGCACCAGGATCTTATAATATGGTATTTTTCTGTCTAGCTTAGCTTGAGACTCATGATTTAAAGAAGTTACAGTCTCCATCATTATGTGTGATGTGTTTGAATATTAGTCTATAGCATTAAGTTGAACACCTCAAGTTCATATTTTAGTGTGGAGGTTGACATTGGATATTGTGATAATTCTAATTCACATGTAAATTGTTTGTTCACTTTTTTTTTACTATTGCAGGGCATATTAAACATTAAAGCCATGCCTGCTCAAGCACGTCTTCAGTCATCCGGATCCGGTGACTTGCCCACAACTACCGCAGGATGATGACCACCGAGTCCATAGGTCAGCTGAGTTTGGTGTTATCTATTTGCGAAAAATAGTTACATGATGTACAGATATATCATTGGAAAAATTCCTGTTTGCGCAATGTGGCAAGTTATACATTATGAAGTTGAACTTAAGACACAAAAGGCTTGATTCTGCCAAGTACACTTCAGATGCCCGCCTTCAAATGTGATGGATAATTGATATTTAAATTGATTTCTCCGAAAATTGTCGGAAGGGAATGTTATTGCAGAACTTTTTGGGTACAGTGGGAGTGGGAAACCACTTATATGCAGTTGCATTAATGTAGCAGTATTTATGTGAACTATCTACCTGATGGGCATGAAGGTAAGTCAGTTCATTAGAATGTTGAATGGGAGTTGAGTGGTCTTGTTTTGCTAGATTAACAAGGCATAGTGGACATGTAAATGTTCGGTAGACATACATTGATAGGGTTGTTAGCTTTGACACTTGCATATTTAAGTCAAGGGAAGTTAGCTTTGTGGAAGAGAAGTAAAAGAACTGAAAACCATCTTCTAGAACTTGCAAATTTTTTTTGCTGGCAATTTTTTAGCTATGTTGGTTACCATACAGGTCTAAGTGGAGGATGCATTTCTATGGCTGTAAATGTGAAGCATTTGCCCTCGCCTTGTACACACTTCAGTTTGGGCTAAATAATCAATTGGTGAAAATGAAGTTCCTCTGGGGGTGAACGGCTTCTCTACATGCCTTAATTTTTTCAACTAATAGTTGTTAAGAATTGGTATATAAATTGTATTAATTGAATTAAAGGGCTTCTTTAGTTTTCCCCAAGAGGGTTAAAACAGTAGCGGCTATGTGCCTAGCAGATAGTCCAGCTTCTTCAATTTGGTCTTCATGTGATCCATGATCGATGTACCTATCAGGAAGCATCATTGATCTCATCTGCAAAAAAAATAGCACACTGTCATGATACAGATATGATCCTTAGCAATTGATTCATATTTTGACTTGAAACTAGTATGAGCTATGACATTCACCTTCAGAGTTCCATCAATAACACCATTCAGGGTGAGAAAATGTGATACATGAGACCCAAATCCACCAATTGATCCGTCTTCAACTGTAAGTAGCACTCCATGCTCATTTGCAAGGTTTCTGATCAGGTGCCCATCCAATGGCTTACAAAACCGAGCATCCATAACAGTTACAGATATGTTGTGCTCATCAAGCATGTAGCCTGCTTCTAATCAATTCTAGACTACAGGACCAAAACCCAGAATTGCAGCCTTGCTTCCTTCCATCAAAATTCTTCCCTTGCCAACCTGTTACAGAGATGAGCATCAAAACAAGATAACTCTTCTCTGCTTTTTTGACAATGGAAGCAGTGTTCCAGATACTGACCTCCACTGGGATGCCTTTGCCGTCGTGTGGCAGGGCCGTGCCGATCCCATTTCCTTGGAGAAATCGGAAGCAACTTGGCCGGTCGTCGATGGTGACTGCCATTGCCACCATGTGCATCAGCTCGGCTTCATCCGAAGGGGCCATGACCACCATGTTCGGCAAGCAGGCCATGTACGTAATATCAAATGCACCACAGTGAGTTTGTCCATCTGCTCCAACTAGACCAGCTCTGTCCACTGCAAAGCGTACTGGAAGCTTTTGGAGATCAACGTCAGGCACCACCTTCATAAAAAACCAGTTATAAGAGGTAAACAAAGTAGGTATATTTTCGAAAAATAATTTTCATGATTAGTGGTAAATAGTTTTGCTTATGAGGAATGTAAAATCGCGGTAAAGGGAAAGCTGCAAGGAAAATTATGAAGTGGGAGTGAGGGAGTCCTCACCTGATCATATCCTCTTTGCAAGAAGGACGAGTAAATGGCAACAGAAAGGCTTGAGACCAGGCCGGCAGCGAACGTGACGGCGTGCTGTTGGGCAATGCCGACGTCGAAAGAACGTGCTCGGAACTTTTATGGAAGTAATTAAGATCAGTCCCACCACCCAGTGCGGCGTGAATGGCCACAATCTTGCTGTCCATTTCTGCTTCTTTTATCGAAGGCTCGGCGAAGTGTCTTGTGTAGGAAAGAGTAGCCGACTTGGGTGTGAATTGCTTGCCAGTTTTTGGATCAAATTTCCCCACACCTGAATTGAATTTGCAAGCTCATGAAAAAGCTTCATCATGTATTTAGTCTAAGCAACAAAAGGGTATTAGCAAAGGTTAAAGAGCTCAAGGAAAATGATTGATTATAAAATTTATACGATATCTGATCAAAAAGTAGGGTTCTTTCCATGCATTTTATCTGCTGCAGCCTCAGCAGGAGGATACCCTTTCCTCTCTCTGTGACAATGTGGATGAGCACTGGCCCTGGTGCAGGCATGGATTTTACCTTCCAAAGTACTGCAACTAAGTCTTCCACATCATGCCCATCTACAGGCCCAATGTAATACATCCCAAGCTCCTATAATAGAGATGACCCAGATGCACCAATGATCCCTCTCGCATATTTTTCCATCTACGCTGCTACTTCGTGTGCCTTTTCCCCCATCTTCTTAGTAAAATTCTGTCAAAAAAAAAAAACACTTCATGGGTAACAGTGCTTGTCACCTGATATTGAAAAGATAACTGGGACATGAGTCCTCAAATAGGATTTATGTGATCAAATGGTAAATTTTTAACGGTGGAATGCCTTTCCCAAACGTTTGTACTTTATTTGTATTAAATTTCATCCTTTGGGGAGTTAACTGCCTAAAAAATGAAATTAAGGCTATACCTTAGCAGCTTCTCTGAGTTTTCGGAATTCCGCGCAGTTTTGAAGTCTGATAAGGGCAGAACTAAGAGCTCCAACAGGTGTAGCGGGGCCATCAAGGGTTTCTGTTGGCAAAGAAACTTGCTTGTTATCATTCAAGACCACTATAAGATTTGCATCAAGATAGCCAGAGTTGTTCATGGCTTCATAGGCCTGTCCTGGAGTCATGGCTCCATCTACAATCACAGAAATGACATGGTTCGTCTTTCCCAGAAGGTCTCTAGCAACTGCCATTCCTGTTAATATGATTGCATCTGTTAAGTGTTTAGGCTTGAGGATGAAAAATTGTTAAGACACTGAAATACTGATATAACTGTCTGGACTTGTATTTAGTAATTTGATTAAATTTGCTTCGTTCGGTATTTGGTTATCGAAACTAGCCAGCTTATTTGGGATAGGGTGTGCATGAAGATGACAATATAAAGTAGAAGGAATGGGAGAAGAGTTAGGTTGGAGATTATACCAAGACCAGCAGAGGAGCTATGCCCAGCACCAAATGCATCATAAATGCTTTCATCTCTTTTGGGAAAACCTGCGAGGCCTGATGTCTGCCTAACTGTATGCATTCTTGACCTTCTCCCAGCCAAAATCTTATGTGGGCACGCCTGCAAATTTCATATCAGGATTGCCTTCAGACATCAAATACAGAAAGTGATGATTCAATAGAAATTGAAAGGTAGAGAGACTCGACAAAAGATACACAGAAAAATGAGCGATTATATCTTCTTTACCTGATGACCAACATCTCATATGATCTTATCATCTGGAGCATTGAACACATGATGAAGAGCTACAGCCAACTCCACCACTCCCAAGCTTTAACTCAAATGCCCACCTGTGTTTGAAACTGTGTACACTATATCCGCCCTTGATTCATCTGCTAGCTGTTCAAGATCCTGATAGAAGAAAACTAAAAAAAAAACATATTAGCCATCACATTCTTACCCCAGAAATCTAAAGATACCAACCATTCAAAATGTTGTTTGTCTTTGAATGAACTCACCTGTGTAGACAAGTTCTTCATGTGCACTGGGTAGTTTATTGTGTCCAACACGGGAGTTGCAGGCTTCTCCTCAGAAAATTCTATCTTCCTCACATTCTTCTCATTGCTCGCCACCTTCCTTCTCCCATTACTCGACCCAGTACAAGCCACTGCAAACTCCTAAAGCAGAAAGCATCAAATACCCAAGTCATGGTCTTCCTCCATATGATCCCCAACATGAAGAAGCCAGAGTTTAGCTAGAGCAATTACCAGAGTTCAGCTAGAGCAATTAGCAGCAAGGATACAAAAGCATGCACTTGGATATAATGGAAGAAGAGGACTGGACCGACAAACCGTCCTCCCAAATGAGCAAACAGTGCTCCTTGCAACCTCTGATATAGCAGTACAAAGATTCCCTTTGCCAACTGGAAGATGAGAGGCCATCGTAGATTGCTTCGAGCTTCCTCTACCAGCAGCTTAGCATGAGCAAAGTCCCAAAACTGCTGCTCCATGATTTCTAGCAGTGACAGATAGATAAGCTTATACAATAGTAGAAGATATATATATTAATGTTAAGCAAACTGTACATGAAGTCATGAAAACTAATTGGCACTTGTCGGCTACAAGCATCCATGAACGATTCATGGCCAATTGCCTATACAATTAAATTAAACAGTTTAATGACACGGACTATTGTTCCCTGCAAAACTATCGTTTATACAAACGAGTTGGTGCATGAACTTCCGAAGGTCTTGCTTTGCTGCTCAGTTTAATGGGTATTGATGTGTCTGTTGCCATGCCAATATTGACTTGTTCATTCCGGCATTGGAAGGTAAGAGGGAGAGAACGAAGAAGATGTCAGTCTCTAGCGTCTGATCTTCAACTTTTTAATTTGGATGTATTAACTATATATGAACGAACAAGTCTTGCAAATAAAAATGTTTTTTTCTAACTCTTCGTGATTGGTTTCATAGAATATTTAATATATGGATGGGCGTGCATGGCGAAGAATATTTTCAGGGACATAAACACACAAGCAGAGGTGCACCTCGTAACTCCATTCTCTTACCTCCTTCATTTATTTAGAAAAGAAGGCACACATAAATTTCTTTAAAACTGGGGGCTCCCTACCAAAAATAAAAACAACAAAAAGGGTACACTTTGAAATTTATTAATGACATTAAAATGCAATTTACCATTTTTTCACATTTTTTATTCGAATAGAGTTATACTTCATTTGTTTCCTAACAATAAATAAATATATAGATAAAAAATCTAAATAATGTAGAAATATTGAATCAAATATATGTAAAAACCTTAAATTAAGCATGTATTATTCATTAACTAACTTTAATTAGTGTAATATGATTATAAATATATAAAAAATAATTTGTTAATTTTGTTAGGATTCCTATTCGAATAAAATTATATTCCAAAGTTCTTCTAAATAATAATAATAATAATTATTATTATTTAAAATTAAATAAATGAGCCCATAGAATTATTGCGTGGTCAGAATCAACCACAATAAAAAAACTGAAACATAATAAGAGCGAAAAAAACTAAACATTTTAATATAATGTAATGTAAGGGGGTTGATGTTTATAACCATTTTATTATTATTATTTTTTCACTCACGGTAAACATTTTTTTTTCCAAGCCAAACATGACCCTGTAAGAACGAAAACTAATTCAAATTCCAATGGGGATTATCAATGAAAAAATAAGGTTTTATAAAACCCAAACCGACGCACTAACATTGTTGTTGTCTCCCAATCACAGTAAAAGATTGTCAAAACCTAGTAATCTAATTAGATAATATAAAGAACCAACCTATCTCTATAATAATATCAAATCAAACCTCAAAAGAGTCCTCGACCAAGGTCATGTATTTCTCCCTCAACTTGTGCAGCTGCAGTTCTCTTCTGCAACACAGAAAAATAAGTGTGAATTCACATTGCATCAAACTTGATATTCAAGAATTTCCAATCAGGAGTAGAAAACAATTTTACCCGTGTAAAACCTGGCCCTTCGGCCCAGTATTTTACGTGTGGTTTATAATTGACACGGTTTAAATAGCATGCGGTCAATCCGGTTTGATTGGTCTGGTATTAAAATGATCCTTATGTATTTTTGTAGGTTTGGGCATTTTTCCGTCGCCATTAATTGTTAAACCGATGGGTTGTGTTTTGTTTAGTTGTGTGGGGTAAATTAAGGCCGTGTTCTCGTCTGGTTTGTGCACAACATGCATTTACGTTGTGTTAGGCTTAAAATCGAATCGCATATATTTTGGGCATACCTCAGTATCTCTCTCTTCCCCTCCCCTTTGTTCCCTTCTTCTTTCTCCTTTCTTTTCTTCCTCTCCCTTTTTCTCCCTCCCCCATCTCTTTTCTCCTTTCCCTCCCTTTTTCTCCCGGTCATCACCCATTTCTCCCTCGCCTTGCTCTTCCTCCCTCATCCCTCCCTCTCCTCTCCTCTTCCCTCCCTTTCCACATCCCTTCCTCCCCTCTTTCTCCTTCTCCCTCTTCCTTCCCCCTTGCTAGTCTCCCCTTTTCTTCTTTCTCTTGAATGCCACCACCACGGGCCACTGCCATGTGGGTCCCATTTCTTCCTTTTTACCTCCCCCCCCCCACCCGTCAAGGTGCACGCTTCCTCCCTTGTTCTTTTCTTTTTCCGTGCACATTTATAATGTTTGCATATAGATCTCTATGATTAGGCATGTAAATGGCTAGATATTTATGTATCATGAAAATCTAGTAATTTTCATGTTAATTTTATGATAAAAATATAATTTTTATTATTTGTTGTGATTTTTGAGTGTTAAATATAATAAAATAATTGTATCCGCCTAAATTTGTAAAATCTACCTAATGATGGTTGGAACTTTAAAAAGATTAAAACTTTATAATAATCGTTGGGTGTGACGTGAGATCTTTCAAATTCTTTGGATTAAAGTCACTACAGCAAAATTATTATTTGGCTTAAGTTTAAATAATTGACCCAAAATTTTAAGTTATTTTCCATAATTTAATTAGATTTATTCTTGATTAGTGTCAAGTATCTCAATTAAATTACCTTGAGTCTTTCGGGCATCTCGATATCTCTGACTAGATTGAAGTATGCAAATTTAATCCCAAAATGTATTTCATGAAATACCGAGATCTTTGTTTTAATATCTTTATTGATTTATAAGAATCTAGTGTAATTTTTGGCATGTTCAGCATGTATATGCAATAAGATTATTGTGAGATATGATGTGTTTAATTTCTTGTCTTACATGTTATGTCATATACTACATTTAGAATTATTTACATGTCATTGCATGCATGCATCATTTAGAGTTTGAGTAGTGGTGTGCATTTGCTAGGCTGTATGGAGTCGAGCTTGTTGAGCTAAGATGCGAAGCTTGCCTCACAGGTCTGTAAGACTTCTCTCTATTTGATCTACTATTTGGCACTATAACAATTTTGATTGATATTGTAAGATCGTAGTTAGTGTTGTTTTATTAGATCACACTACCTAGGGTTATCTTATTGAGTTTACCAGATTATAAAACTTAAAGGTTGAGATTCATTGATGTGAATTTCAAAAACATGAAATTAAGATCAAAAGTTGTTTTAGCGCTATTTATAGACCCTTCTTAGGCCTTATACGCATGATACAATTTATAGATTTTCTATGCACGAATGATGGATGGGAGCATGACCCCATCGAGGGGCCACATTGGTATTCGATTTGGTGGTTAATTCATATTTATATATATACGGGCGGTGCTAGGGCAAGTGTGAAATCTAGGCCGCTGGATTTCAATCCAGCAGCCCAGATTTGGCAGCACACCATAGTTGCTCCCATATATATATATATATATATATATATATGAAATTTTTTTACAGTTGCCCCGATTTGGACTGTCGAATATAATCTGATGGCCCAGATTTTTTTCCTTAAAAAAACCCTTATCTTCATCCAATTTGCTGCTATCGCCCTCAATCCAGCGATGCCACAGTCCGCTGGGTGCCCACGCCCTCATCGCCGTGCCCCTACCTGGGTGGCCACCCCCACCCCCGCCCACACTGCTGCTCCCCTGCTCCCTTGCTCATCCGCCACGCCCATGCCTATTCCCGCTCCCACGCCCGCGTCACCTCCCTCTGCCTCGCCCACACCTGCGGTGCCACCACCCTTGCTCCTCCACCACATCCATGTCCACACCCATGCCCCAGTGTGGGCGTGGTGGAAGTCCATGGCAATGCAGACAGGGGAAGGAGGGCGTGATTGCAGTTGGGGGCCCAGGCATGACAAAGGGCATGGGCTCTGGTAGGGGCTCGACGATGGGCGCGGGCGTCGGCGGGGAAGCACAGTGGCTGTGGACGGCGAGGGCGGCGGTGGTGGCGACGTAGATGGCAGTGGGAGGTAGGAGGAAAGTTTTTTTAAAGAAAACAGATTTGAGCTGTTAAATTATATTTGACGGCCTAGATTAGGGCGACTAGCAGGAAAATTTTCTTGCAGTCGCCCCTAGGTTATCTAATCCCTTAATATATTAGATATTATGTTTAGGTATTAAATATAAGATTAACTTAACTTCATTGAGGGTTCTTAGAACTCCAATGTTTAAATGGTGAAATATTTTAAAATATATTATTGGCATATTTATAAAGAAGACATGAGAGACAATTCTTAGATGAAAAGAGTGATGGATGAAGGGTGAGCATAATTTGGTGAAAACCAATAATCCAATCGAACCAAATCCAAACTAACAATTTGATTCAGTTTTGAAATACTTAAGTTTGGTTTTTGTAAACAGACCAATATGTATATTTGTAACACCCCTAATCCGGTTTACCTAAGAATTGAATTAGAATTATTACAATTGAGTCGAATTATGTCTAAATTAACTAATCTGCAAGACTCGAACGAGAAACAAACCGTAGCAACCCTTTAGGCATCTTGAGAAAGGAAGACACCATTAATGTGCAACAAACACTCAACAATTACATATCATATGAACACTCAACACACAACAAAAACACAATATAAATAAATAAACAAGTAAGTAAATTAAAACAATAGTTGAAGTTGAAATCTGAATGTCTTATTGAAACCTGTATCATATCTAATCTGGTATATAAATTGGTTAGAGCACACATCACTATATATCAACTAAATATACATGAACACACATTAAGCATAGACAAAAACACTAAAGAAAACAACGGCTCGTTGAGCACAAGTGTGTATAGCAATTATTTCTCCTTTTACTAAAACTGACCTAATACATAGGAACACAAGACCTACATATATAATAGGATAAATGTTAGTAATTAATATCAATGATCCGAAAAATAACTAGTACAAACTGGCAAGTAGAATCTAATTTCCACAAGGAAGGAAACCATCTATAATCTCCATGGGAACACTCAAAGGGTATCTACTGAGGAGCCATCAAGCTGTAGAATCAATAGCATCTTGAACTAAAGTGGTGTAGTTTCACTCTCGGGAAATGCCTCTCTCGACAATGACTGATCCCACTCTCAGGGAAAAGTAGATATCCTAAGCCCTATCTAAACCTCCATATAATACCTGACCAAGAGCACAAAGATCGGAACTCTCAGACAGTCATTTTCAGTACCCTCTAATACCACAAGTTTAGATATACGATGTACACAACAGTACTCATCTAGTCCATGCCTCTTCGGGTGTGAGGAAGTTCAAGACGTAAAAAATATTAGGATTCCTTATGAATGGAAAGCCTTCTCATTAATCTAGAGCCTGCTACTACTCGTGTATGTGTCTGCTCACGGATACATAAGGTGAAGTCCATCAACTCTATGCTTACTGAAAATTCGATAAAAACTATGTATAGGGCTAGGAAGAAGATCATATAAGTAGGCTCAAAGGCAATGCGAGGTGGAGCCAAGTTCGAAAAAAATACGAGGGATCTTATCTTCAAGGGTTATTAATCACAGAAATAAAAGCGATAAAGCTAAGAAGAGTCCCAATGGACCTGAGGTCCAAGCTCTAAGCGTGACGACATATTTACGATGAGCTCAAACTCTAAAACCTACGTTGAAACCCATTGCTCAACAAAAGATTAACAACTTTATATGATGTATGATTGTGATGTCCACTCACATTAATAATAACAACACTCAAACAATCAACAACGTCAACGAATCAATAAATAAACACTCGACAAGCAAGTCGAGACATGACAAGGAATAAATAATCAATAAATAAATAAATAAACTCATGCATAAATAAAAAAAATTAAAAAAATAAATTACATGAAAATAAATAATGCATTAATCATAAATAATAATAATAATAACATAAACATACTATATAAGTTTGTGACTAAATGAGAGTAAATAATAGCACATATATGAGTAAATAATAAATAAATAACTAATAATTCAATAACTGAATAAATAAATAGTTAATATCAATTAATCATGAATAATAATATTAGCTATCAAATATATAAATATGTAATTAAACACAAATAAATATAAACATACGTGAGAGAATAATAAATGAATAAATAAAAAAATTTAATAAATATACAAAAATTTAATATTAATAAATAAATATATCACCAATAATAATAAATAATCGTATGAGCATGCTCACAATTAACATATATATAAATATTAAGAAATAAATAAATAACCAAACAAATAAATAATAAGTAATGAACGATCAAAGAATGGATGAAAACTCGCTTAAAAAGACCAAAAAAAGACCGCCAACTGAAGAAGGATTGTCCAGTGAGCTGGGCCGAGTTAACTCGGTCCGGGTTAACTCGGGGGCTAGGCCTGTGCACTCTTGGCCTCACCCCAGCAATAACAAAAAGGAAGCAGAGAAAAGACGAGGACTGAAGCAGGAAGACAAATGGCCCAAACAATCTCAATCTCAGCTAACCCAGTATTCCTGAACTTAGAACGATCTTTTGCGGAATCTTCAGGAAATGAGTTTAGATGGTTGGAGCGGGAAGAAATGTTACATGCTGCAATGTTTTTCCGACTACAAACAAATCTTTATCCCCTCTTATCCTCTTTGATGGTAGGTTATATGATGGTTAAAAGCTTTTCTCTACCTGCTTATGATGTCAGCTAAACGATTCAATGGTGTTGGTATGTGGTGGTTTTTTCAGGGATTTGTCCATGCAAGGATGACGAAGTCTTCCCTCATAAGCTCCAGAGAATGATTATGTAGAAATATAAGTTTTTTGTCGAACTAAACTGCTATTTGGTAAGCAGTTTTAGATATTTAGAATTTTTTAACTTTCAAGGATCGCAGCTCTTACAAAGCTGTAGCATTGCAGAAGGTTAGTAGCCAAATGAAAAAATAATGGAACTTTTGGCACTGAGTATTCCAAGCTTAGCAAAAGATTTGGGCCAACTAAAATTTTTGTGATACATGTCTAATTGTGTTTTTATGTGAGCAAGTTTAAATCTTAAATATGAGAATACATAATAGTGTTGGAGCTACTTCTCGTAATAATAATATGTATTCAATTCATTCATGGTATAAAAAAAATACAAAACTTATTGATTTGGTCGGTCACTCGGATGCTGTGGCGTCGACGCCGTCTGTCCGCATCACTCATATGTGTATCGGTCAACACTATTGTGCCGTGTCCGTTCCATGTGCGTGTCCGTTAACTTTTTATGACATTGCCGCTGTAAAAACGGACGCGGTCCGCAGTTTTGCAACCTTGACCGTGTCCATCCCAACTCGGAGGCCATTTTTCCCATTTGGAATCTCTTCTTGTTCTTCGCCGCCGTCGGAGTTGCAGACGCCGCCGCCGGAGTACAAGGTACCAACGCCGGTGCCCCTTTTGTCTACCAGCTATCTTCTCCAACAGCTAAAGCTGCAATCTTTTTCACGAAATCTCGTCCTTTTTTTTTGCTACTGCGTGCGTGAGCAGCAAGGGCCAGCAATGGTGTTGGGGGCGGCGCTGCGGAGCCTTCTCCGACGCCCCATCATCGCCCAGGGGTCGGTTCGTGCAGCCTACCTCTCATATGCACCCGGCCTTTCCCCGTCCTTCCACCAATCGCCGCTTTCCAGACTCGGTTCTGCTCTCGGGGGCCCGCCGGATTATGCTGCGGCGACGGTCTGGGTGCCGCCGTCTCTGCGTCGGGAGGTTCATAGCCTGACCGACGCTAGACTCCCGAAGCGGCGGCCCGGGTGGAAGCCGAGGAGGAAGAGAGCTAGCCTCAAGCCGCCTGGTTGGTGATCCACACTTTTTCTGATTTGTTGGTTTGTTAATGGTGGAGTAATTTTATAATATTTAGGGTTTTTTTTTTTTTTTGCAGTGGGATTGTTATGTAGAAATTTTATGTGTATTCTTGAGGTGGATTTGCACAGAAAAAGTTGTATGTTTGAATGTGATTAATGACTGGAATGTGAGTGATTGTGGCAAGTTAATATTTATGGACGGGGTATGAGTTTTTGTTGTTCTGATTGTTTCATTAGTTTAATGTATTGGAATGTGATCAAGGACTGGAATGTGAGTGATTGTTGCAGGCTCATAATTATGGATGGGGTATGATTTTTTGTTGTTTTGATTGTTTCATATGCTTGATGTGATTGAATGTGATTTGGGATTGGGATCTGAATGATTGTTGCTTGTGCATATGGATGGACGGAGTATGATTTTTTTGTTGTCTTAGTTGAAGAAAGATTTCTGTATATAGAGTTCCATGGCAATAGGTGTTTCTTAGGCTGTATTTCTTGAACTTCTTTGAATGCGATTTAGGACTGGAATGTGAGTGAATGTTGCAGGCCCATATCTATGGATATGTAGTGTGAGTTTTTTGTTGCGCAACTGTAGCGTGATTCTTGTATTGAGAAATTCTGTCAGTTGTTGGTTCTTGTGCTGAATTCTTATGCTTCGTCGGAATTTTATGTGCTTGAATGTGAGTGAATGTTGCAGGTCCAGTATTAATGGTTTTTTTTATTGCATCTGTGCAGTTCTTGTATTGAAATTTCTGTCCAAGATAGTTTTATGCTGAGATTTTCACCTGCTACCTACCTTGGAAATTTTGATGTGTTAAATGGGATTTTGGAATGAAACATGAGTGATGTTGCTGGCCAATATGTGTGGATGTTGTATAACTTTTTTTACGTGTAAATGCAATGAGATTCTTCTATCATAATATATGTAGATGGTTGTTTCTTATGCTGGATTACATGCTCTCTCTATATGCTTGATGTGATTTTGAGTGTTGCAGGTCCATATAGATGGGTGCAATATGTGCCTGGTGAGCCGATGCCAAGAAGTCGACCTAATGAAGGCAGCGTTCAAGGCAGGAATCGCATTAAGAGGATTAAGCAGCGGAAGGCTTTTATTGCGGTGGGCATTTTCTTATAATATACTTCCTTCCATGCTTCGTCTCATTTCTTCAATGAGATTGCTTATATGTCTGTGCTTAAAAAGTTAAAAAGACAACTAACCAAAAAACTAGGATGATTGAACTGTGGAACCTGTGGAATCTAATTAATACATTGTTCCAGAAGCATGAAAATAGCTCTGAATGGGTTAAGGATTTTGATCTATTTTTTCATGCCATAGACTTGGTGAACTGTGGTAATAGAAATAGATTACAGATACGATGAACATATTTCTAGGATTTCCCCCTTTTCCAACTCCTATCATTTTGGGTCTGGTTTTATAATCACATTAGGAGGCCATTTAGATGTAAATCCTGTTGTTGGACCTGTCATTTGAACAGGACGAGAGAAGGAAACGGAAGGCGGAGATGCAAGCAGCCAAGCGAAAAAGCGCATGGAGAGGGTTGAAAGGAAAATGGCTGCTGTTGCCAGGGACCGAGCGTGGGCTCAGAGATTAGCAGAATTGCAAAAGCTGGAAGAAGAGAAGAAGAGCATGGCTGCATGAAAAATCAAATGAACTTTTGGTGATGTGCCTTGGAATAAAACTCTTAGTACAATTTTGGCTCAAAAATGCAAAAGCTTTGTTTTCACTTGTAGAATTATTATGAATTTGCAGTTTCTAATTGCATTTGCATCATGAATGCTTTGCTTGATCATGGTTCTGATTGTTTCTCAAGTTTAAATTTATGGGTTTTAATTTACTTCAAATTTCTAGTGTAGTGAAAGCTGCTTAAATGTATTTTACCTTCTCCTGATCATAGACACAAATGTGCTAGTAAATTGTTTACTCCCACATTGCTTTCGGCTTTGACAGACAACACCATTCACACCATAAATTTAAATACCTTATACAATATCATATCACGCAATCGTACCTAATATTGTTTGTATCATTTTAATCTGTATTAAATTTCTCAATCTCAATTTTTTGATCGAAAATTATGTTTATATGAATTAAACTGGTAACTATTGACCCATTAAACCAAATGTATTCGATGCCAACTACAAATTTAGTATGATAACTGGTCCGGTATTTAAAACTATAATTCGCACCACAAAATGCAATATCAAGCAAGCAGTCATGGAAGTGAAGACGAACCCAAAATTAGGCACAAGATGATAAGTTTACTTGTACTATCATCACAAGATAAAGTATTAAAAGAATAGATGCATAACTTGTGCAACAAAATTTGAAATTTGTCCGCGAGAAACAAGAAGGGGTCAGGAACAGATACCCTAAACAACCAGTTCTTATTTATCTGCAAGACGCATTCTTATATGAACAAATTTGCATTCTAAATAATATGCAGACGATTCCGGCTAGTAAAATTATAAACTTGCATTTCTATGCCATGTGTGCTGAATGTCAAATAAAAGAAAGTTAGAAGTGATAATAAACATTGCTACCAAAGAAATTTGACCTTCAAACTTAACTATAGATTTAATCAATTGCAGGATACGATCCAAGACCGGAGTAGGATATGCTTCCATTCGAATCTGCATGCAAGGGAAGTTGCTCTCCCGAGTGGGACGACTTCCGCGATCTCGTGCGTTTTGGAGAAGCAGAATAGTCATTTGTTGCATAGAGAGAATATGAAGAAAGGCCATGGACCCTCGGCAAAGGAGTTGCATCAGAGCCTACACTGTATCCCTTTGCTGCAGCTTCAGCTTCAAGTGGAAGCTCGTCCAATGTCTGGCAACAACCGAAAGAAACATTGGCTTACAGAAATACAACCAATACATGCAATAAGACAGATTATGAATGTATAATACCCACCCGGAAGGCTTGCTGTAATACACGAAGAGTATCTCGGGCTCGTTTTCTTCTGACTGCTACTTCGTCGGGCTCCTGAAGCATTTCTTCGAAAAGGTTTTCTCTGTTATGAAAAATGAAGTGATGAGGAAAATTTTCCTTGATGAGAAGTCACGGTAAACTTGTTTTACTTAAAAATCTATCGAGTCCTCAATGTGAGGGTGGATTTACCTATAAAGTTTCTTTATAAACACATTGTGCAGCTCTCTTTTGGTGTGGTTAACCTGAGAGAACGACAAAAAAACAGAAACATCAATACATCAATTGAAATGATGTCACGTAGAAATTACCAAAACCATAACAGAGACAAAACCTGTCTCCTAGAACTATAAATCATGGGTACTGACTACTGAGTGGCTAAATTTTATTCATCAAAGCGAGAAACTTGTCTCTTATTCGGGGTTGATATGAAATCATTTCAAATGGCCCAAACCAACATTACCATATAGCAGTAAACTTGCACTTGACTGATACTTTGTGCGGGCATCAGCTCAGAGATCTGAACAGATGCATGCACATTATCTCTTCATTTGGCCTATTAGGCCATAATGCACTTCAAACACTTATTTTTTGCTTCACACAAAATATGCCCCTCGATCACTCACGCCTAGACTGAATGAATGGAATTACATATACCATCACCACAAGGAAAACAATGCTTACCAAGAAATGCATAATTGCTTTGGGCACAGAATCCTCAATATTCTTTCTCACTATATCATAATATGACCTTAATAGCAATTTTGTGACGACTATCTCAATTGCCTCATTCTCTGTCTGTGATTCTGTTGGTCTCAATATAGCTGGTGGCTGCATCACAAAAATGAACCAAACCACAAATTATTTACCCCCAAAGTTAGCAGTTATTAGAAGATTTGCATTAAGCTTTACTAATAAAATAAAATGTACTTCTCTCAGTTGGATCATTGAGAATGACTGTTCCATGGTGTGAATTGGAATGGCATTTTGCTTGGTAGTCGAGCCTTTACTACCATCATTCCTACCAAAAATGGATGAAATACCCCAACTTGACGCTGCAGTTCCCCCAAACCAAAACAGAGTCAGTACAATCATCTTTGCAGGGATAAGGTAATGACTGACAAAACGGAGGCCAGTTGAGATATAACTACACCTGAAGATCCAGGTTTCTCAATGTCAGGAGCAGGCCGTGCCCCCTGCAAATCATCCCAACCAAGGAAAACAATAATTTCACACTTTTTTCATATTTAAAAAGCAAATTTTTAATTTGAACATAAATCAGAAGATTTTGAAGGCTCAAGCATCGAGATGAGCCCACAAAAATAAAATTGATTAACTCGTACCTTCTCAGGAACAATGCCGTTGGGCACAGATTTAGGAAGAATTGCTCTAGACTTGACAGTTTTTTCAGATCCTGGTACTTTCTCAGGTTCAACTCCTTCCTGAACCATGACCGAGTTCAAAGTCAACATAACATAATAGACTCAAAGGTTAGATAGATGTTCACAATGATACCTTTAACCTAGAAGCAGCTGCTCGAGATGTCTTGACTTGCTGATAGGCTATTTCCACAGCTTTACTTCCCCCAACAAAGTTTGAATGTGAAGTATTTATGTAATCCATCTACAATGAATAGCTCTATGCCTTAATACTAACTAAATACAAAACTATATACCAATCTATATTGGTAAATTTCCCAAACCTCCATTTCAATTATGTTTTCAATCATGTTCTCAGCGGGTATCAAATTGTCTCTCAAAAAGTTGCCAATAACTTCATCCATTTTTTTCTTAATGTGGGAAATCTTTGCAGTTCGTTGCTGAGACAACGGTGGCTTATCTGAAATGAGATTAACGCACAATGGAGGCCATAGAATAAGCAAATAATTTTACGATAACCAACAGCTGAATGCTTAAATGTACCTTAACCAGCTCATCATAGATGAACCTTGCACACTGGATGCTTGGATCCAGCAGCCGTGCAATTTGCCTTCGGACAAGATTCTCGAATGGAACCTATATATTAAATACGGAAGTTAAAGCAATGAGACAGCAAAAATAAGATGGTAATCTTTAGGCATAATCAAGTTGACCTCTGGAACGAACAATGCAGATCTTGCACCAGTAGCATTTTGAATGGCAGTACGTATATCATCATCAGTCAAATCATCACATGGATCCACTTCCTGCAAAAGAAAGTGAATTTGAATGCAGCTAAACATAAAAAATTGACAGCATCTCCCAAATTAAAAAAGGCAACACGAGTTCATATCATGACACTGGCCAATGTTACTGAAAAATTAAGAAAATACCTGGGAAATATAACCATATTACAATGAACTTAAATGTTAAAAAGGAAGATGGAACCAAGTCAAAGGAAAGGAGATTGTGTGGTTAAATTATAAGAATGAAGGTAGGTACCTCTAGACTCTTAACAAAAATAGATTGAAAGATATAATGAACACGTGCTCCACCAGATAACTCAGATGTAGACATTGCTTCATTTTTTCCCTCCACCATTGAACAAAATGCTGTAATAAACATTATCAGAACTTTCATGTTTCACCGAGTGATCACAATGTCAAATGAATAGTAAAAAGGCATACTTCCATCCAAGAAGAAGAGGCAAAATGGACCCAAAAAAGCCTAAAAAACGTATTAGCAATGCTATATTGGAAAGGGCAAAACATATAATGATGAAGGAAGTTAAGAATTGCTACATTGTTCTGCCAAGTTCTCAAAGGGACGCACAAGTTAATCATTTAGAAAAATTAACCAACCTTCAGCAAATTTTGTGAGAATGTTCAAGAGTAGAGCACCCTGACCTGCCTGTATATATAAACCCACCTTGTTAGAGTCTTATCAACATCCACAAAAAGAGTCTTATAAACAAATGTTCCATATATCAAGATGCTCAAAGAATTACCATTCTTATTAAACAGCACAAGACATTGCCATTAGAAATTGTATAGCGAGAGAAAGCACTCATTTTGCTAGAATACAACCAACCACAAGTGTATCATAGAAGTCAAGAACAAAACATCTCCATTGGGTAAATATAACCCTCTTCAGCGAATACCTTATAAATGGAGTTTAACAATTCCATAGTGCTGATTCTAATAAAATGGCATGCAAAGTACCCCTATTTCATGATTCCAATAAGATCACATCATGCGAGCAAGCTGCCCCCAATATTAGAACTTCAGGCATCCTTATGCAAAAATAATATAATGTTGGGAAAATGCTCTATCTAATAACCCTTCTTATATGCTCTCCCTAAGAAGATATCATGCAGTTAAATATCAGCTAGCATTGAAAGCTTTAAACAGCAGAATTTCCTCATCAGCATCATCTAGTTTTGTAATGTATGATGTATGTTACAAGAGCCAAACACTTCTGCTTGAACTTAACCCATGAACCCATATTGTAAGCCAAATATAATAACAAACCTATATTCCTCTTATCTTAGTACCCTATTATTTTTTCCATCTACTTTGTCTCTAAACAGAAATGCTTGTGAAAGTGTATTTGAATTCAATGTAGCATACATTGATAAGAACCTAATGTGAATAGCTGGATGAGAAGGGAAGAGCAGTTACAGAGCACCAAATTAACAACTTAAGCCACGATGACAAGCACTTCACTTAGAACTGATTGGAAGAAAGGCACCTTTGATTCTGTGATTTCCCCATAAGTTGCATACTCTTTCGCCACAGCAACCAACTCAGCACTAATCCGTGACTTCAATGCTGGAAGAACGGCATGGATATGCTGTACAAGAATCTGCATACCAATGGTTAAAAGCATTAGTCAGACCACTAAAATAACAATAACTGGCATTTACAAAATAGACTAATTAAATGCACCTGATTCAATTTCTTTGCCAACTGAGGAATGCCACACCGATCTGATAGCCCATGATAGACCTTCAAACATTATACTAATTATATATACTTGAAATAACAAAAAATACAAATATGATTCAGAAAGAACGGAAATTGTTCTTACAGGCTTATTGCGAAAGAAGTTCTCTTCATAAGCAAGAGCATCCTTAATACTCCTTTCATGGATAATGTCCTGTCCAGAAATGAAGATAACAGTTAAATCTAGGAGAATGATGGATCTTGAAGTTACAAATGTCAACAATCATAGGGTAAAGGACAATCTGAAAAACAAACAAGTTAGAAAAGAAGACAAATGGTAAACAGGTGAACTGAGCAAGCAACTTTGATGCTTAACTGGACTCTTACACTAGAACCTCAAGATAGGTTTATACAGTCTACAGATTTAAACTTTCACAGAACGGCAAAAGATTTTGTAGGCTACAATTTACAAAAAAAAGCAGTTCAGAAAATAATCATACGCACAGGCAACAAATATGATGGAACTTCTATGATTATATAACTTTAACTCAATCTTACAGAGGACTCAAGTTATTCAGCATACTAAAGAAAAGGAATTCAATGAATTACCTCTTGGCTACGATTCACAACACCTACATAACCTAGCCGAAGAGGAATTACATTGCCAAGCAAAAATTCCGTGCATCAGTCCCTCTATCCATAATGTCCAACTGAAGCAAAATAAAGAGACATAAAAATCACTCCATCATAGAAATAAATATCAAAATATAAAGACCAAAGAACAAGCTTTCATACTTTAGTAATGACACCAATTGTCCGAGAGCCTGTCAGAAAATAAAACAACAAAAAAACCAAGAGTTACAAAAACTAATCCACTAAGCAATTAAGTATAATCTAGAAAGATAAACAATCTCATGGACATAATTTTTTACCATCTGGATCTGCCATCCTTGCCATTTGAAGTGCATCTGAATTTGCTAAATCAGAATTGGCAGGACTAACAGCAAGAATTATGCATGTTTCATGTTTAATATAAGATATGATCATGGTTCTTATTCTAGCCTCAATATCAGAAGGCTGATCTCCCACTGGGACTTTCGTTATGCCCGGCAAGTCAACCAAAGTAATATTAAGAACATTAGGTGAAAAAATCTTCAACCGAATTTGCTTGTCTGAAATCCCCTTGTTTTCACCTGCTTCTCGGTCAGTCTCCGCCTGTAGACGTGTCACAAAAAAATAAATTTCACATAGCAAGGCATAAGGTAACATTAAGTTTAAAAAAGACAAAATGATCACAGATAAGTATAAAACACAAGAATGCAGTTAACAAAACACCCATGTCAGGAAATATGAATTTACATGCTCGTTTCATATTGACAGAAGAGAATATTATAACAGGCTAAATAGCAATCGAACTCCGGTGAAGAAATGTCTAATACAGATTGATGCTAGACATAACAAAACATTAGCAGCAATGAACGATTTGAAGCAGTTCTGGTCGAATAAAAATCAAGGATAACACAATTCCCAATGATCATAAACGTTAAAGCATTATAAGCAAAATATTCCAATCTTCAATTTCGGGTAAAAAAACAGAGCAAGCAAGCGACTTTACCGCATCAAATTTGCTCAATTTCAATTATCGAACCCTCAACTCAACAAACTAGCACATAATCAATCAATTTCAAGAAAAATGCTAAAAAAATATTTTAAAAAAGTACAAAAAGCCGGATATGATCAAAGGCCGAACCCGAATCTCGCGGCGGATGGCGGCGAAGTCGAAGAACTTCTTCCCGGGGAGATGGAGGAATTCCCCCACTCGTCCCCGCCCTCGCCACTCTTCCCGGCGGCGGTGTGCACGAGCTGCAGAACGAGCGGGCGGCGGGTGCAGATATCGGAGCCCCTCGGCAGGAAGTCGCGGCCGACCAGCGCCTCCAGCACGCTCGACTTGCCGCTGCTCTGGCTTCCGACGACGGCGACCTGGGGAAGGTCGATGGTGGAGCCGCTCCCGAGCTGCGCGAAGATGTCCTGCAGCTTGTTCACGATGGGGATCACCGCGTGCCCCACCGCCGCCGGCCCCTGCGCCGGCGCCGGCGACGGCGATGCCACTTCTTCGGCCATCTAATCGGGGTTAGGGTTTGGTGGCGAAGGCGGTTGCGACGGCGGCGACGGAGGTGGTGGCGGAGACGGCGGATTCAAAATTTTGATTTTCGATTTTTTTAATTTCTCTTAATATTTGGTTTTCTTGGTTCGGAGGTTAGGCTCGGGAGGGCGGAATGACGGAAATGCCCATGCGTGGGGAGCGGGGACGAGGGGTAGAATGACGAGAAGACCCATGGCGTTGGGCTGGACCAACCAGCCGGCTCGGCCGTGAGATCTAAACACTTAATTCTTGCATTGTTTTTTTGTCTATTTATTGTCAAAATATTAAATATCATCGATAATGGATAAAATTTGTTTGAAGTTTTCTCTCCGTTAGGAGATGATGGGCCTGATGAGGACATGTTTGATGTTTTCGCTAGTGTGGTAACACTCCAATTCGGCCCAAACTCTCAAATTAGGGCCGAGTCTTAATGTTATAGATGGGAAAACTATTTCTAGGATTATTATTTTATAAATTTTATATAAACCTTCAAGGAGGATTAAGAAAGACAATTTTACCGGATTTTTATACAATATATATTGATCACGAGATATCATAAGAAAACTCTTAAACTTAAAGCTCCTAGTATGAATACTCTAATTCACGAGAGGCAGCACCTTCGCCGTAGCTAAAAGGGATAATTTTATAGATGGAACGATTACTTCGAGATATATGAAGCAATACCCCAATCCATCATCACATTAACTCAATCCAATCGTACATCATTCAAGAGAAATTTAGGGCACAAGCCCACAAAATAATACAACATGTACATAATAAGTTCATAGGCTAAGTCCACAAACTACGTAGGTCTAATAACAATGAACAATACGACAAGCACAATCCCCTCCCATGAGCCCTCTGATTCGTCCAATCACGCTAGCTATGCCGAAAGTATACACCTATATAGATATGAGGAAACTATCAGTAATCAAATGAGTTGATTATCGGTTTAAAAACAACTACAAATAATTTAATAATGAGATAGGTATCTTACTACCCACAAAAAATTTTAAAACTTCTAGATTATACCACACTAGGCTATAATTACGGGCCTATGCAGCTAAATATCATAAGGAAATCATACACTAACCAAGTCAATGACAAAAAGATATAATAAAAGAATATACTTATACTCTCACATTCTTTATATATTGTTTGCTACAGAACTCATGTGGCTTAAAATAATGTTAGATTAGTGCCATAATTTTTTAAAAGCATTTCATTTGTAATACCCTATTTATATTGTACTATTGTATGGTATAAAAGAATACTAGTGTAATTTATACAATCCGTACAACTCACTCTCTTTTTGTAAAATCTGTAAAATCGTGCGTACTTGTTTAATAATCTTAGAAAGAAACTTATGTATTAAGTTTCTAGATCTTACGTTCAAAAATCATCAATAAATCTCATCCTTGAAGTTTTATTAAATTATGAAAAAACTTAGCTAAATGACCCAACATCCGAAAGATTAGATAAAATATCGTTGACGTCATCATAGATCTAAAACTCGATAAAGTCTCACTCAAAGAACCAAGTACAAGGTGAAGAAGAGGGTGCTACAGACCTAAATGAGTCAAGCGCTTCATCTTAACTTGGCGAGCTCACTTCGTGTAACCTAGCACACAGATGAAACTTGAATCAATTTTGGATCAAATCAGCACGCAAAACAAGGCAATGCCTCAACACTTGCACGACACAAAAAACCAAATTAACTTACTTACTTGCTTAATAAAGTGTTAATCCTCATTAGGTAACCATATTTAGGGTTTAGAGTTACATATATATTTAGTGAAAGTCTCATACTTAGGATTTTTATTGAATGGACTTAACCAGATAATTTTTCGAACAAGCCAAATGGTGTCTAAATAGGCTTAAACTTGAATCAGTAGGCCCTGACACTCTAAGGATTTGCTACAAAAATTACCAAGTGTTAGCCCATAGGTCAATGTGGTAAACAAGGCCTGCTATGGTTGGGCTTAGGCACTAAGAACAATATTCTTGGGTTGTGCACCAATTTTTCTAAGTATCATTCTGGGCCTAGAGACTCCAAATACATTTGGGTAAATGGCAATGTTAGCTAACACCGTGGGTTTAAATTCTGTAAAATTTTAAGTCCAAACTACAAGGATTTAATTTTGAGTGGACTCAAAAAGGGAAGGCATTGGCTTGGTCATTTCTGAAGCTGATTGGATCTATTGGCCTTAGAAAAGCCATAACATTAGATCTATTGAGCCAATGTCTTTTACTTTTTAGGAGATGTTACTGGGATACATCCTAAGGTCTAGATGTAAATTTCATGCAATTTCACTGCCAAACAACTAGGTTTGGGGATTTTGAAACCAAAGTTAAGAAACTATGGTTTTACCCTCCGTTCCCATACACTTCACAAAACCTAATTGACTAACAACATAAATAATTTTTAACTTAGCCAAAAAATTACATGTTTCCCATACACACTTAGTAAGCACTTAGGTAATTTTTACAGATTTTAACAATGCCTTTTAGCAACATCACTAACGAGCACAAACTCAAAGCATGACAAGGCATATCAACAATACAGCAAACATACAACGTATTTAGGAATTTTGTTCAAGCACTTAAAGTGATCATTTTAGTATGGTATTTTATCTGATCATATCTAGCATGCTATTCTACAATAATGCAAAATATTGCATCCAAATACAACTTAAAACATGGTGTAAAAATTGGGGAAAAGGGCAGCTGGGTCACTATAAACAGGATAGCTATCACCTTTTGTCAAGTTTGTCACTCATATATACTCATACAGGCTATAATAGGAATAAAAAACTCAATAAAACTTGTAGATCTAACTCTTTTGAAGCTAACAAGATAAGAATCATGTGGATCTACAATCCACACCATGAGATATGATTTTTCTACTAAAATAGTGTAAAATAGTGATCATATAGCAGTAAAAAAGGCATAAATATTTTTATATGGCTTCCAAGGCGATGAAGCCATGTTCTAACTGATCTTAAGCTATATATCTATAAAAATAAAATACTATAAAAACTCAACAAAACAATAACAACACATGCATAACAATCACGAAATAGGGCTAAAAGTGAGACCATTACCTCAATTGGTTCCTATGGGAGGTCTCTCAGGGCTTCTTACTCTAAAACTTTCAACCCTAAGTAATTGGCCAAGCTTGGAGAGGCTCGAGGAGGTTAGGAAGATCTGAAGGAGAGGGGAAGCCAAGGAGTAAGGGGAGAGTTAGAAGGAAGAAGAGCAAGGAGAGAAAAAAGGTGAAAAATGAAGGAGAAGGGGGAAATTTATAGAAGAGGAAAAAGGTCCCAATGCAAGGGTGCTCTCCTAGTGCCTTTGCGCTTGTCTTTGACAACCATACCATAAAAAGCCAAGAAAATTGAACACGCATGTCAAAGTTGCATGAACTGGCGAACTGCACGCAAGTGCAGGCCTAGGTGCAAAGGCCCGGTGGGGTGCCTTTGTGCTAGCCAAAAGGAGGGGCCCTTACCTAAAATTCTAACCCTAAATTTGTTGGCGCAAGGGCAGTCGGAGGGTGCCTGTGCGCTCAGCATAGGGTGCCCATACTTAGGGTTTCCACACTTAGGTGGCCGGGAGACCTTGAAAACCATGACACAGGTCAACGCACACAACCAATCTAGACTCACAATAAACTCAGTTCTAAACCCAACTAGAGTCGACTCCAATAAAAACCTAAAGTCAAAGCCGGAACGACATAGTATCCATCCAGGCGACGCCGAGTGTAACACCTTAAATCCGGTTTACCTAAGAATGAGATCATAACTGTTACGATCGAGTCGAATCATGTGTAAATCGATTAATCTGTAAGACTCAAATGAGAAACATACTGAAACAACCCTCCTAACGTCTTGAGAAAGGAATACACCACTGCATGTGTAGCCAATACTCAACTAAAAAGATAAATGGATGTGTGCAACAAAAATATAAATGTATAAATATGGGAATACATATATCAAAATAACTACTGAAATTGAAATCTTAGTGTTTCATCAAGAAACCTAATACCATGTTTGATCTATTGATACATAAGCTGGTTAAAGCATACATCATAATACATCGAATAAATATACGTGAACATTCATCAAACATAGACAAAAACATGAACGAAAGTAACAATACACTAAGCACAAGTGTGTGTAGCAACTATCTTTCCTTCTACCAAGTGAGGGGGCGGGTTAATGTAATTGACAATCTCATTTGCACCCCTAAATCTGGGCTGTAAATCCACATTAATAAGTACGTAAGATTAGATTTTTAAGTATGAATCATATTCACATAATTTTTATGTAATTCACACTCCCTCCTAAAAAATATTACAGCCTGTTAATCAGTTTACACACCTCTATTTCTGTGAAACTAAAAAATAAAAAATAAGAAGAGATTCACAATAGATTTACAACTTAAGCTCATTAATAATTGTAATCTCATTCAGAGTAAATTTATAATATAATACTATTTGTGTTATCGATCTACTTTAACAATATAAATTCAATTGTTAGTTTCACTAACCCTCTTTAATCAACAAGTCAATTTTTTACTTATTTTTAATTTTTCATAAGTTTTTAGTGTCAGTTGGATCCATGTCAAATTGTATTGATCATTTCCATCCTAAAACTCTCATTCTACTCATTGTTATTTTCCTTTATTTTTAGTAAAAGCCGCATACACAGGGAGTAATAAAAACAAGTGTGTTATTAAATAATTTTGCTAATTATCTAACCCCACTTGCTATGATAGTTTAGGGAATTGAATTTGAGAGAAAAATGAAGCTTGATATAATTTTCAACATTTGGCTATTTTTGAATTTTTTTTTAAAATTTAGGTATTTATGATATTTTCTCAAATTTTTTCCTAATTGAACAACCACATATTTTCCAATAGAGTTCTATTTTTACATTTGTTCATAAAACTGCTTTTGATGTTATAGGGTATAATTTATTATTAGGGGAAAGCCAACAACTTTTACATTCTTCATTCTACGAAAAACTTTAACTAGAAAAAAGCACGCAAAATTCAATTAGTCACAATTAATAATGAGTTCAGATATCCAATGTCTACACATTTTACTGTATTTGAGCTTTTCTAATTGAGTCGGCACGGATTAGAAAATTTGGATATATAATATATCTGTTGTTATTCGGATTGGTTTCGAGTTTAGGCTGATTTGACTCTTATTTGGCCCGAATAATGTGCATATATAATATAAATTAATAATATAAACTCTATTTATAAGTAATTATTTATTAATTTAATTTTAAATTTTAATAATATGAACTTTTAAAAAAATTTATATAGCGCGGGTAATAACCTTTCTCCCTGTCCGCCTTGCTCTGGGGCTTCACTGCCGGCTGAAGGTCGTCGGAGGTCCAGTAGGCGGCCGGGACGGTGACGAGGGAGGAGTATTGTTTGAAACGAAAGCTCGGCCCCAATCTCGTTCCTCGTTAGCGTCCAATAACCATTTTTCTTTGAAACGATTTGATCTCTTCTTTTTTGTTTCACTCTTGTTAGCCTGTTTGTTTCATTTTTGTTAGCTTGTTTGCGTTGTGTGCTCTGTTTGGGGAGTAGTGTTTGGTCCAGGTGTGTTTTTTTGGGCTGTTTGTAGCATGGATTAATACAGTCCATTGGTAAGGACGACAGGTTCTTTTAATCAATGGGATGAGTGTATTGTGAAATAATTTTGTCATTGTGAACGATGTGTCTATGCCAAATTTTAATCAAGATCATGATGCTTTTTAACATTTGTCTGGAGTTTAAAATAAAACACTGTGTCTTTTTTGTGGGGAATCCTGATTTTAACCTTCTTTTGGCAAACACAATTCTTATTAGTACCTTCAACTAAAGTTAGCTATTTTTCTGTGGGATAATAATTTGTGAGAGTAATTACCTACATGCTTCATCTGGTGTTTCTTTCACCTTGTGCAGAATAATATTTGGGTTTTCTGCCCTAGCTTAACGGATGGATCAGCAAGTGATGTGTCGTATGTTCACTCAATTTGCAACCCTGGGAAAGTGGTAGATGTTGTCCAGGGTAGGCTAGTACTGAAACTTGTGATTGTCGTGTTGGTCCATCCTCATCACTCACATGTGGATGTTGCATGGTGAGCAGACATAAAGGCAATGAATGGTGAGGCTGTGCATGCAAGTCCTCGCAAGACTGACATGATAATTCTTGGAGGTGGCCTACCTAAGAGCACCACATATGCGATGCCAACATGATGCGGTTTGATGGTCCTGACTCTGGTTCTCAACCCGACGAAGCTGCGTGCTGGGCCAAAATTCTATGTTCTTCCTCCCCCGTGTGCTAGGTGACACCTGAGAGGTACTCTCTATATTCTTCTGCCTACTTTTCTGTCAGCTTCGTTTTGATGCGACAATTGCTTTCCCGTTGTTGGTGGCGGAAACTTTTCCCAATTAATAAGGATACTTAGAAAGAAGTTCTGTAAAAGCAACTGGAAGAACTGCAATATGGCTAAACCCATAAGATGTGAAATTTCTGCTTCTTTGACATTGTTCAACTTGGACATTTATATCTTTCTGGTTCGCATTCATCAAACAGGGGATATTAAAATCCCTCTTTCTGGTTCGGATTTGAGAAGATGATATCACTCTAAACTTCCATGATTTTGAAATATAATAATAACAATAACATTGATGATGATATTACTTTTTTACATTTCTTTACTACAAATTAAATGGATCCAAACTAGGTATTAAGGACGAATAGGTTTATACTTAATACCACCAGCGATAACTTACGTCTATGTACTGATATAGTATACCCGAAAAAATTTTGGCCCTTCCCGAGAGGGATGCCAAGTACCCTCACGGTTGACGATTGCGGTTGGGGACGCTTAGCATCCCCAATGGCTCCCAGGCGCTGCCAAAACGCATTCTCCTCCAGAAGGATTTATTATTCTTTTCACATGAGATGTCTCCAGAGAGACCAGACTGCTAGTGCTTAAATTAAAGTTTGAAATTAAGAAGCAGGCATCATGATTTCCACCATGTTTTTATTATTCTGTGCCTAGGACCATGCTCATGCCTTTAATAAGAAAAGATACAATTCATAGCCCACATCAAAGTGGGAGTTCAGTAATGGATGGATCCTTCTGCTTGTTTTCATCAGAAACCAATTCACTTGATTAACACAAAGAATTCATATCCACCTGCAAATCAACTTGCAAGATCAGCACACAATAGGGGCTGTTTCATGAAAAAAACCTGTTTTGTCGTCATCATTCACCCTTCGCAAAAAATCAACTTTTGTGCAACTAAAAAAATAGGATCTTCCCGCTTTGTCCACCTCTTCAGTTGATCCAAAGCATCGGCTCACGGCTGACAGGTTAGTGCACCTTCAGATTTCTACAGAACCAGAATGATGGCATCCATGCACAATTGTCCTGGCCAAAGCCATAGGCGGCTGGCTTTTCTAGGATTGTTTGGAGAGGAAAAAGTTAAAGCTTGTCTTTACAAACCATTTTGTAGGAAACTCTTTGGGGGTACAGCAGCATTTGAATCTCGATTCCTCGTTCAGTGGTTTCTTATGATCATTGTCAATCAAACTTAATTTTATTTGTGTGCCTCCATCCTCAGGATATATAGTGCATTTGCACAGTCAGCCAAAATTTCAAATCACAATCAGTAAAGATGACAAATGCGACTGATACCAGCATTCTGTATAATTGCACTCATTGTACAAAATGTTGTTCTCTTGTGCAACATGCTAGCCTGCACAATCCAACCAAATATAGTTATTTGAACAAAACATAAATAAATCAAAAAAATTCAAGTCATGATTGCTAACCACGCCTTTGTTCAAGAACAACTGAAGCCGCTTGGAACATCTCTTGCGCTTTCCTGTCAGGAGTGCATCCAGCAGATTTCATTTCTTTGTATATTGTTGGAATCTACAAATGAGCATTTCATAGTTTAAAATTTGAACAAATGTGTTATACAAGTAATCATAGGAAAACTAAAAAGAAGATAACTCATGTAATCTTAAGCAGTCTAGGAACAAAACAATGAGCCCAATGTTCCAAGTAAGCAAACAGAACACAAACAATTGTCTTTCTATTATCCTCTAATCACAAAACACTCCCACAATAATCACTCTATTCCACAATAAACCTCATTTGTCTCATAACACTGAAGTCTGAAACACTTCATGCGAAGAGCTGACTTTTTAATAGCACATACGCGTATGAATTAGTCAGCCTTTAAATATAAATCACATTCATCCCTTCCTATCCGTATTTAAGAAATTTTATACTAGCATGATCACCTTACTTATGTGGAATTTATTAATAAAACTGTTCAGAACTGGGACATTGCACATACTCCAAGCAAAAGACCATTTATACTAGTTCAACACATCATTGAGGCTATTTTAATAAGTACAATTAAACCTTTATTAATAGTTAGCATCTATTCCATTTGCTTCAGGATGTAGCAGCCAACAAGTACCATAAACGTAAAACGTTCAAATATTGACGCATTCTATATTCCAATATTACAGATCATTGACAGACCTGTTTTTCATTTGGAAAGACATGTGGCAAAATTTCTTGCCAAATTGGCTTTCATCCATTTATAAATAACTTTCTAATTTACAAATCAATGGTTGTCAAAGCAATTAAATTGCATGAGAGAAGTTTCAGATTAGTATCAACGTTTTATTTTAAAAGGAAATGTTAAACTTCAATAATTATAGTGCGAAGAACTTACAAAATTGAACTTCTTTGATCTAATATATGCCTTCATGAGTGTGGTATATGTAACCATGTCTGGAGCAATTCCCTTCATCCAGCAAGAAAAAAGTCAAGCAAAAGAATTGTTACAAATTATACAGCACGGGCTCTTGGATGCTAATTGGGAAAAAGCTTACACTCTCTTTTATATGATCAAAAACTGATTGAGCTTCCAAATGTCTTCCAGCTATGCCAAATGCATTGATGAGCATATTAAGCATCACTAGATTCGGTTCAATGCCTTCAGCTTCCATCAATCTCAAAATTTTCACAGTCTGCTCACACATACCCTTGTAGATGAAAAGAAAGAGTTGTTGATTCTTCCCCCAGCAAGAACGTAGGAATGCTTAAAGTAGAAAATACAAACAACTTTCTTAAAATGTAGACTTTATCACCCATGTAACCATGTGTTACCCATAAACAAACTCTTATGATGTTCCTTATTTCATCCAAATTGCATGTTCGCTCTTTAATGTACTAAAGAAAGAGAATATCATTTATAAATATACCAGTTCCTCACTGAACACTACAAGCATGAGTGTGAGCTTAGTGGTTGCAACCATGAATCAGGAGTAGTACCTAAAGTTTATCAGCTATTAATGCAAGCATTTTCCGCCTGCAGTTTACTTACTTCCAAGCAATAGTTACTGTCCGCACAAAAGTAGCTACACAAAATATACATGAATGGAAAATCTTTTATTTTAAATCAATACAATGCAACAAACCTGTTGAGCATAAGCATTTGCTAGCGCACATAGAATGTTAACAGACAGTTGAACCCCTTCAGATTTTAATGCAGCCAAGCAATCGGCAACATCATCAAACTTTCCATATTGCCCATAAATGTCAACCAACACGGCAAAAACAATGCTACTCTCACGAAGACCCTGCAGCTTCATCCCTTCAAACAATCCCTTGATCTCGCCCCATCTACCTTGATCACCCAACCGGCTAACAATCTTCAGAAAAATATTCGGATCCGGATAAATCCCCTGCCTTTGCATCTCATAGAAAAACTCAACAGCCCGACCAAGATCCCCAGCTTTACAACACCATCTGATCAACAAATTCCAAGTGTGTATGTCCGGCCTCACACCATCATTTCTCATGCTCTCAAAAGCTTCCACTGCATCATCCACCTGACCATTCTTCCCCAAACTATCAATGATGCTGTTATACAACTCTCTATCCCTCGCAATCCCCAATCCACGCATCTCACTCAGAAGACTAGTAGCCTTCTTCCACATCCCACTGTCCTGATAGAGCTCAAGAATTTTACAGTAAACCCTTGAATCAACACCAAACCCGCCATCCTGCATTTTCCCGAGCACAAAGCAGGCATCTTTGAACCGCCCAGCATGCGCATAACTATCAAACAGCAAGAGCAGCGTCTCCCGGTTATGCTCAAGACCAAGATCGCTCATTTCCGCCAGAACACGATCGACGAGCTTGAGCAGGCCCTTCCTCAACAACCCCTTTAGCAAGGCGTTGTAGGACTCCACAGTCGGGCCCAACCCCGCCCTCCTCATCTCCAGGAGCACCGCCTCCGCCTCCGACGTCCTCCCGACGCTCCCCAGCGCCTCGATGACGCACACATACGACCGGCGCCGCGGCCGCAGACCCATTCCTTCCATATCCATCAAAAACCGCAGCGACGCATCGACGTGGCCGGCCCGGCAGCACGCCCGGATGAGATCGTTGTACATCTCCGACGGAATCTCCAACCCATCGCCCAAAAACCGTCGGTAATCCGAAAGAACCCGGCCTTCGATCGTTTCCGACGGAATCTCCGATTCACCGTCGGAAAAGCGCCGGTAATCGGAAAGAACCCGGCTTTTGATCGTTTCCGACGGAGTCTCCGACCCAAGAACGGAAAAGCGTCGGTTGTCGGAAAGAAGACGGCTTTTGAGGTGTGGTGCGGCCTTGAGGCGGGGAGGTGGTGGTGGTAGGTCGGAAGGGTGGAGGATGGCGGTGCAGGTGGGGCGTGGAGGGAAGAGCAAGGGGTTGGTAGGTAGTGGGGAGGGGAGGAGAGGTGAGGAGGAGGAGAGGGAAGCATGGTGAAGGGGAGTAAGAAGGAGCGGGAAATGCAGTCTAACTTCGGACTGGTGAGGAAGAAGATAGGACGGACTTGGTTAAAATATTAAATATGTTTTTTTTTCGAAAAGAAAAAACTAATTAAATAAGCTTTATATGATTTTTAAATCTACACAACTTGATGTTACGTTTGTCTTCAAATTTTTACGATAAAATTTAATATTAAGAAGCAATTCAAATACATAAATAAAATAATCATAAATATTTATGTTTGTGCCCAAGATGTTGTGAAAGTTTTGCACTTTTTCATTATTCCACACATGATTTTCAATATAAAAGTCATCAAAAAAAAAGTTTTCAATAAAAAGGAATATCAAACTTTAAACTAAACCAAATCAAGCAAACACAAAAGCTCAAGCTTCTTTCATTAGCTTTTTGATAAGATGTAAACACAAAACCGGATTCAAGATGTAATTTCTCAGCTTGTGCACAAGAGAAGATTGCCGACGCAATTGCCTACAACAAGAAGCTTAAAGTTGTGTAGGAAAATTGTCTATGTTGATCTCTATGCACCGGCTATGATGACCAACCCCTCCAAATATGGTATGTTAGAAAAGCTTAAGAACATACTCAATTACATTCACAAAAAGTCTTAAGTATTTGTTGCTGAACAACAACAATCACCCATACAAACAAGATCGTGTTTTATGTATGATGATTTGCATTGATTTTAATGCTTCTCGGGGTTGTGGTTCAGGTTTTGAAGAAGTGGCGAAAGGATGCTGCGGCAGTGGAATCCTTGAAGCAGGGCCTCTTTGTACTGTTTTGAGTGGACTCTGCAGAAGTCCTAGCAAGTATATGTTCTTTGACAGGTTCCACCCATCAGAGAGGGTCTACAGAGAGATAACCAACATCGTACTCCGAGATATTGTACCCAAGTCATACGAGTTTCAATCAAGTGTCTCGCCCTGGCGAGTGTCCTAGAACCACTACCCATTTGTTTCATTTTGTTTCTCATAAGCAGCTAGATTATATGGAGAAATATTCTCCATACATACATTTATTTATACTCTTATTGACAATGACTAATTCGACCTTTAGGTGTAAACCCATAAATCTTAGCTTTTCAATTGTTTATAGATGCACTGCTTGTATACAACAGGAAGCAAAAAGCATCCATCTAAATAGTAGCAAATGCTTATTCTTAATGGCCAGAAATGTTACACAAGTTGCTAACAGTATACAATGACAAGGTTAAAAGACTAACGCCCGTTTTTTATACCACGCGTGAATTTTTTATGATCTTATCTTCTTTGTTTGCACTTGTTGTTACCATTTGGCACATCTTTAGTTTAAGGAACAGCCTCGCGCTCTATCAAGAAAACTGGTCTCTCTCTGAGACTTGAGAGGTTTTCCCTTTCTACCTTCAGTAGATATTAAAAAAACTTTGAATAACTAAAAGTAAGATTCCAAAAAATCAATAACAGGGAGTATAATTAGTTTAGCAGATATAATAACAATTCACACACCCATGGATATCAGCATGAAATCACATTCATTAAGCAGTAGTACCCTAAGAAAGAAAATTCACAAACTTCAAAATCTAACATTCAAACTGATACACTTTTGCAATAGGGTTTTCTCGGTGGCAATTCAAAAAGTACAGTTAAGAGATGAGTTATTCAAACATATAATTCAAAATGATCAAAACTAACTCAAGATGTAGTCATACCAGGAGTCCCAAGCATTTGAATGACTCCAATCAGCATCCAATTCCGGCTAAGCATTCCAACAAAAAGGTGGCCATTTCTCGCAATCAACATGAAGATACTGGCAAAAATTTCCAACCTACCCTTCCAATGATCAATCCCATAGCCTTAGTTGTTACATGTAATACATCCAAATTCACTAACCAGCAGTTTTCCTTCGTTTAGACTTATGCAACCTCTCTGATTTTGGACCATCTCCACTCCCTTGTGCATCAAATTGACCAACTTTATCACCACCGACACCATGCATTTGTGATGTTTCTCTATCATCATCTCCTCGCTCCCTCATTGAATTTCCTCCATCTTCTGTAATGTTTTCATGCATAGCAGACCAATCTCCTCCATGTCCGGAATCATCTTCTTTTCCATACTTGCACAAATATTTCACACACCCGGTATCACCAGGCATCAAAGAACCAGATATATGAAGCGCATCCTCATCAAAATTCTTCACCACAAACCTCACCACACTCCCAGCCCCGATCCGATGCCGCCGATGAACCCTGCTAGCAAAAACTCCATCCCCGTTCCTATCCCTGTACCTGAACTCCCCCTGACATCCTCAACCGAGACCGCCGCCGAAGCGAAGCCGAGAACGACGGCGTGGACGAACTCCCTCCCGACCTTGGCCACCTTCCCCTCCAAGTACATGCCCGGCTGCGGCGAGAACAGCAAAAGCTTCGACTTTACGCCGACGGCGACGCAAGGGACGACGCCGGGGAGGATCTGGGCGGTGCTGTCCTCGACGGCGGCGGTGTAGGCCAGGACGACGCCTTCGAAGGACTCGTCGTAGTGGAAGAGGAGGGAGCTCACCTGGCGGCGGACGGCCTGCTCGACCTTGCCGCAGTTGGAAGGGTGGACGTACACCGTCAGGTCCGCGGTGGCGACTTTCAGTCCTTCCATCGGCGTCGCCGGAGGTGGAGAAGGCGAAGAAAATCAGCGGCTTTTCTACCGCGGCCGGAGGCGGCGCGTCGGTGGGGTTATCGCCGGAGATGGAGAAAACGTAGAAAGGCGGCGACTTTTTTCCGGCGGTGCAGCAGGGAGGTTGTGTTAGGGGGTGTCTGACGACGCCCTCTATTTTGGGTTTTGTAAACACAAGATTTAGATGACTGTTAATTAATTAATCGTTATTAAAATACATGATTATATTAAGCTCGCTTTGACTCTAATTTATAAATTAAAAAAATATTAAAGTTTAAAGCTACTACCTAAATCTTAAATCAATTTGAATGGCCCGCTGATAGATGATTATCGGATTTGTTATTATTATTATTATTATTATTATTGATATTAGATTTGGGATTGAGAAGAGGAATGGTTTTCTCCTTTTTGTTCCTCACATTGAGGAGAAATAAATTTTGACTGTCTATTATTAGTATTATTAATAGAAATGTGAATTTTTTGTTACCTTTGATTTATATATATATAAAAAGTTGAATACTGTTTATTTAAATTATTTTTATCTTTTCTTTTCAAACTAAATGTATGCGTGAAAAAATAATTCCCATCTATTTCATTTTCTCTTTATCCTGACATGTCAAAGAAAATTTTTGAAAATTTTATTTCATTTCCTTTTATTGTTATCTCCATTTCCTATAATTTTTTTTATTTCGTTGTATTGGATATAAAACTAAAGAGACCCTTTGGTCTCGGTAGGATTACTTAAGTATGTTTGGGTTGCGAGAAAGAGAAGAAAAAGTTTGAAAAAATTGTACATTTCATACATTATTCGTGTTATAGAAAGTGAAAATTGTATTTCACGATTTTTTTCTTCGTCACTAAATATACGAAAAAATTAATAAAAAATTAATTTAATTTTCTTTTTATTTCTTAGGCATTTTATTTTTCTTTCTTTCATAATCCATCAAACCAGAAAAAAATACCTTTACTCAAATTTGATTTTGCCACATTTAAATTCGTCATATCTATTCTTATTGATGAAATCGTACTTATGTAAAAAAATAAGAAAGTCAACTAATCAAAATATAATAAAAATTTAAAAGAACCAAAATATAATACTTTGTCTTCCTACTCAACCTGAATCTAGTCTTAAAATAAAATTTTAATTTTAAGACATATTTATCAATCTCATTACTTACTAATAATTATTTAATAAAATTAAAACCCAGGCTACAAATTATTAAGAGAAATAATCTATTGTAAACACTGAGGCAAAACTCAATAAATAATTAAACGTGCATATATATATATATATATATATATATATATATATATATAATATAAAATAACACTTATCGGTGCCAAAATTTCTTAACTACTATTAGTGATACTTATCGCACCATGGTTGCATGAATCAGAATCGGAATCAGAATCGGTTTTTTATGGAGTTGGAATCGGAATCGGTCTGAATCGACCAGGAATCGGTTCAGTTGAATGAGTCCAAATTAGTTTAATCGGTCATATATAATAATTTGACAATTCATAATATAAATATATTAAAATTAGGTATTGATGTTATTTTGATATTATTCTGTGTATTATAGTTTATGATATTTTTAAATATTGTTTAAGATTTTTTTAAATTATTTAGAATTAATTATTATTTTTTAATCGAGTTAGACACGAGTCAACTTTTAATTACGAGAATGCTACCCTCCGCTCTTTACCCGCGCCGGCGGCGAGCCCGGAGTCGGGGACGCACGGCGGAGGCAGAAATAGGGTGGCGGCGGGTGGAGTTGAGGTCGGAAGGTCGGGCGGAGCTGAGGTCGGGCAGCGGAAGCGCGGCGGAGGGCGGCCATCGATTCCACCCGAACTCCTCGCCTTTGCGCTCCACAACACATTCCGCCAGTCGGGCGAAGCTGAGGTTGGATGGCAGTGGCGTGGTCGGAAGGTCGGGCGGAGCTGAGGTCGAACGGTGGAAGCTCGGCGGAGGGCGACAGAGCGAGCGCGAAGGTTTTTAAAATCCAAATTACTATTTTACCTCATGCTTAAATAATTTAATAAAAATCATACCCCGGGTATTTTAGTAATTCACTAAAAAACGATTCCGATTTAAATCGGCCAATTCCGATTCCGAGTTAAATCGGGCGGAATCCGGCGAAATCACCCGATTCCGAGCCCAATTTGGGGCCGACCGATTCGGCCCCAAAATTGGATCGACCGAATTGATCGGCGCGCTGCCGATCCGATTTAAATCAGCCGATTCCACTCGGAATCGGCCGGTTCGTGCAACCCAGTATCGCACAACTACATATTGACCGAAAAACTCGACAACGAATCATCAACCGATCGTTAAAAATCAGGGTCGGCCTAAAAATAATAATATTTCTCGAAAAAGTCGGTTAATTAGGACAAAATTTTAAATTTAAATTAATAATCTATATTGCCTTAATTAACTAATTAATTAATTAGTTAATAATTACGGAGACAACAATTCTTCCCCACCCCATGCATGGTCTGGACACCGGAGAAGGCTCACTCACTCTTGGCTGGGAAGACGAAGAGTCAACCACAGCAAGTAGGGGTCAACCTTCCCCCTCCATTGGCAAACCTACGCCAAGGTTGACCATTCCCATTCTTAGCCACCAAGAAAGAGCAAAAGAGCATAACTTCGCAGTGTTGCATTGTCGGTTGATGCTTGCCGTGTCTCTGTTGTCGTTTTGTTACTTGCTTCTTAGCTTGGCTCACAAAGGCAGGTTTCTTGGCCTTCCTCTAGATGGCGCAGCTTGGGCAGGCGGTGATACCGGTGGTGAACAAGCTGCAGGACATCTTCGGGCGGCTAGGTGGCAGCTCGCCGGTGAAGCTGCCGCAGGTGGCGGTGGTGGGGAGCCAGAGCAGCGGCAAGTCCAGTGTGTTGGAGGCGTTGGTGGGGAGGGACTTCTTGCCCCGCGGGTCTGACATCTGCACTCGACGCCCGCTGGTGCTGCAGCTGGTCAACACTTGTAGCAGTGGTACTAGTCAGCAACAGGGTGGTGATCATGGAGATGGGGAGTGGGGGAGTTCTTGCACTTGCCCGGGAGGAAATTTCACGACTTCAATGCGATCAGGAAAGAAATCCAGGTAATGGGGGAAAGAAATTTCACGACTTCCCTCCTTTTGAACTTCTTGTTATGATTGTTGATATTGTCAGTGTAACTCTATTCTTGATTGTACTGAGCATGAAGTTGCTCTCTGTATGCGGAATGGGATCGGGGGTGTTTGTCTTGATTTCAGATTGATGAACAAGAAGGAAAATAGGATTGATTTGAGTACTCGGCCCTCCTTAGCCCGCCCGCTACCAGTGGCAGCAAGCTACCCCAGCTACACTCCTTTTGTCATGGAAAGTCAAAAGGCACTGAAATTTGGTTGGAGATTTTTGTCCAGGAAATTAGGGTTTTGTGCTGCTGACATTATCTGCTAGAAGAGTAAATGCTGGGGAAGGGAAGGGAGGTTGTTTTGTATATGATTGAAAACAAAAAGTCTCCCAAATGTGTCAACCCTTGGAGGATGTATTGATTTTCCTATGTTGTATGCTTTATTTTGCCTCACATGGATTGATATTTAGGTCAGGACTTTGTTTCTTGCCATCTGGTGGTTATTGTTTGTGGATAGAGTGCATATGCTCGGTATAGTATGGTGGAAGATGATTCTCATTTTTGTTATGAGGTAGCCAGTAGCTAGGTTCTCATTTGACTCTATGTGAATTTGATGTTTCTCATTTTTGTTATGAGGTAGCCAGTCGCTAGGTTCTCATATGATTTTATGTGAATTTAGTTGGTTCTGTGTAGCTGCCCTAATTAGCTAGTGTACATGTGAACTTCAATAGGCTTCTTCTTGTGTTACAGTGCATATTGCCAGGTGGTGGTAAGTTTGATTTTTATGATCACTGTATACTAGATGTTTTTTTCAGTTGCATTTGTATTTGTGTTTTCCAGGACGAAACAAACAGAGAAGCAGGAGTAAACAAGGGAGTTTCAGACAAACAGATACGGCTTAAAGTGTTTTCTCCAAATGTTCTTACAATTACCCTTATAGATCTCCCTGGTATTACAAAGGTTCCTGTCGGAGACCAGCCTAGTGACATTGAGTCACAAATAAGATCTATGATACGATCTTATGTTGAAAGTGATACATGCATAATTTTAGCTGTTAGTCCTGCAAACGCTGACTTGACCAACTCAGATGCACTTCAGATGGCAAAGTCAGTCGACCCAGATGGTAAATTCTTTAAGACATCTATGTCACTAAATTTTGTTGAGAATATTATTGTTCTAGCGCTCAAAACTAAGGGGTTTTTTTATGTGTTGACAGGTTCTCGAACCATCGGCGTGATCACAAAAGTACGTTCCTATAACAGGATATTGAATGTTTAATGACTTTAGTCACTTTATGATTTTCCTTCTAAAGTTTTGTCCCCTTACTGTTTTCCCTTTATTTTGCTCAGTTAGATATTATGGATAAAGGCACCGATGCCTGTAATTTTCTACTTGGAAAAGTGGTCCCTCTTCGACTTGGGTATGTTGGAGTTGTGAATCGTTGTCAGGAGGTAACCTCTTTGATATGGTTTCAAGTGTAGTTGTCTTTTACAGTAACCCATTATGTATATGATCTTACTGCTTCCATTTTGTTTAATATGGCTTTGAATTGTAGGTTCCGATTTTGTGGAAGCTTTATTCTATTATGCTTTATTTTATTAGACTATTCTTTCATGAATGAATACAGATCTATTAAATGCTATGCTGTGAGAAATTTGAAACAGGATATTATCCACAATCGAAACATAAAGGATGCTCTTGCCAATGAGGACAAATTTTTTCGCACTACACCTGTAAATTCCCTCCCCAAAAATCTCAGATTGCTCATTTTAGTTATATATCAATTTTGGCTAACTAAATCTAGTGCTTATTGCAGGCGTATAATGGTATCCTTGATAATTGTGGCATCCGGCAATTAGCTAAGAAGTTGAATCAGGTAAAGACTTCTTAATCTTGGATTAGGTGGGAGCTCACAAAGTTTGTTGATTTACACTCATCTTTTTGTTCATGTATATGGTCAACTAACATTTTTTAGTCATTATGAATGGATTAATGCTCGAGTATTTTTTTAATGACAAAAAATAATACTTGTTTACCTATGCAGACTCTCGTACAACATATAGGTAAAGTTCTTCCTGGATTAAAAGCAGAAGTGCGCAATCAGTTGGCTGACGTATCAAAAGAATATGCTTCTTATTGTGAAAGTCCAGAGGCTAGTGTAGGTCTATCTCTTGAGTACCTTAATAGACATATAAATAAAAGCTGAGTAATATGAGGTTATGATTTTGCAATAGGGAGGTGAAGGGGGGCTGTTGTTGAACTTATTATCAAAATATTGTGAAGGTAATGGGCTTTCTGTTTTGTTTTCATCATTTAATAATTTCATTCTCCAAAATTGACAACATTTTCATGGAAGAAACATGGTGGCCTGCTGATGATATTCTATCTCTCACTTCTGCTTTTTCAGCTTTTTGGTCAATGATTGAGGGAGGAAATGAGGAACTCCCTACTTCTCTGCTTTCAGGAGGAGCACGAATTTACCACATTTTTCAATCCATCTTTGTCAAATGTTTGGAGGTTGCACATAACCTATACATTATCATGCATTTTTTGTATCAGTGGTTGTTACAATTGACTCTATTGTCATGTGTTTAAAGTCTTGATTCTATGTTATTTGTTACTCTTTGATGCCCTAGTTTTACTTGAGACCAACTGGTCGAACCAAATTTTCACAATATTGTCTGCCATTTTACCTTATCATTCTCGATGTTATGCAGGAATCAAATCCCTGTGATGAATTATCTGATGAGGACATTCACATTGCCATTCAAAATGTTACTGGTCCTAGATGTGCTTTATTTATGCCTGAGGTAAAGAAAACAATTCTACACTGTTAAACAGAAAATTATATGTTCTTTTCTAATTTCACTTGTACTGTAACATTCAGGCTTCATTCAAAATTCTTATCAGAAAGCAAATTGGGCGTCTGTTAGATCCAAGCATTCAATGTGCAAGGTTCATATATCATGAATTAGTTAAGGTACTGTGTAGATTGTCTTGATATTGTCTTTTTGGGTCCAGTTAGTCTCTGGCATTGTTACTTTAAGTGATTTTGTGGTCATACATGCTGCTTGTTTTATTTCAGATGAGTCATAGTTGTATTGGTCATGATCTGAGTCGATTTCCGGTGCTTGCCAAGCGTATAGATGAAGTTGTTTGTAATTTCTTGCAAGATGGTCTGGAACCTGCTGAAAACATGATTCGTGAAATTATTGAAATGGAGGTATAGTTCTTTGTAAGTGGGCTAAAAGACATGGTGGAGGAGGAGAATATAATCCAAGGAATTAAAACCAGCAAATGTTTAAGTTGTTAAATTTTGGTAGCTATTGTCTTGATAACTGATTTAGGCGCCCTTGTGTTTTAGATGGGTTATATCAATACTTCACATCCCAATTTTATTGGTGGAAATAGAGCTTTGGAAGAAGCGCGACTACGTATAAAGGACTCCCCACCAGCTGCAACTTTGTCTGATACGAAGGTAAAGCTTCTAATTTTTTTGTCCGTAGAACTAAAAGTTAGAAAAATGGCTTCCATAGAATAAAGTATTATATTAAATTGTACTAATTCTATTGAACCTTAGCTTCTAGGACCAACATTAGAAGTTCTGTTGTGCCACCATTGTTAGTCCCAGTGGTTCTTTAGTCTCTAGGTGAAATGGGATGGTGAGTGTCCTCCTACTATTCCGAGTCAGTGAGAAATAAGAACTAATTTCACACAATGTAATGCATTGAATAAGTTTACTCTTTAGTTTATCAAGTCCAGAATTGTGAATGAAGGTTGGTGCTGGTTTTGAATCCCATAGTTTTTTCGCCTTATTTCCTGAATGTTAGGCAAGTCAGGCACCCGTTTCAGATTCCGAGAAGGCTGCATCAGCTGGTATTTCAGGAGTTTCCTCTGGATTACGCCGGGAATTTCTACCATGTTTTATGGCCGCTCAACAAATAAGCCTTATACTAAGCCCGCGTCCTCTACGTTTGATTTGAAGGAGGTGACAAAAAGCATTAAATGATCTGATCATACATGTTGGTTAAAAGTTTGATAGTTTTCTTCATTAGTTGCATTTGTGCTGGATTTAGCCACCTGCAGTTCTTAGGCCATCAGAAATCCATACAAAAGAGGAAGCAATTGAGGTTCTTGCCAAACGGTTGCTATTGCAATCATATTATGATATTGTCAGAAGAAATGTGGAGGACTACGTACCTAAAGCTATCATGCATTTCCTGGTAATTTTTATTGTTGACATTTCTCCTGTTCTTGTTTTCGCATTATGTTTATACACATGGTTGAGAGGCAATGACAGAAAATTTGTTTGATCCTAACCATGATTTGACAAAAGCATTGATAAAGTATTAAGTTAAGAAATGAGAAACAATAACCAAAAAAAGAAAATAAAAAAGAGGTTTGAAGAGGTTGAATGATGATGATGGTAATTCTAGTTTGAATCTGACAATTTTTGGGAATTACCCGCATTGCATCTGTTCAACATATAGTCGGCAAAAACTTATTTCCTTAAGAAGTTTGATTCTTTCTTCTTGTGTCTGAATGGAAGTACACTGTAATGCTCTACTATAGGTTAATCCAATCAAATCGAGGCTTCATAATATCTTCATCAAAGAAATATACAGGTATGCAAGAAGATGCAATTTACAACAAATCAGACCCAAATGCGTATGTAGTTAATATTTGTAGTTTAACCATCCTGACTTTTGGGTTCATGCTTTGAGTAGAAAGGAATTGTTTGAGGAGCTGCTGCAGGAAGCCGAGGATGTATCCCAGAAACGAAAACTCGTACATGAGACTCTACAAAACCTTCAGGAGGCCCTTAAGGTAACCAAACTCTATTATTTTTCTCAAGTTCTCAATTTTCATGGCATCTTTTAAAACAGCAATTTATACTTCTTTTTATCATACTAATTATTTTGATATCGTCAAGACGTTGGATCAACTACCGCTCGAAGCTCAGAAAGGACACAAGATGGGATCATGGAAAGCACCTTTTAAAGCCTAGAGATCAATGGGATGGAGATTTGAGTCATCTGACCCCTTTCCCAGCTGCAATTTATGATCTGCAATTTTTTGATCTGAAATACTTCATAGATAAATTGACCGAGTATCGTCCTCGATAAATTTTATTTTTATCTGAAATACTTCGATGAAATACTTCACAAAAATACAAAAACAATTTCAAACGATATAGTAGGTCAATTGTGATAAGATAATATTAAGATCAAGAAATTATGCGCATTATAATGCTTGGTAAGTTTATCTTCTTTGTCTAATTAAAAAAACATCAAGAGCAATGCAGTTAGTAAAGAAAATACCTCGCTGCAATTTGTAGACTTGTATATGAATCTCTTCGAACTGGTAAATGGATTCGTATTTGCCATACATTTTAACGCAATTTACCATTCATTACAAGAATGAAGAAGCAACTATGACCCTGACTACAGGAAAATGGAAACCAGCCTTTGCACATCATAGCTGTAGCACAATTTGGAAAAGAACACATAAAAGCTTATTCTAGGAACGTTTGTCAGCCTAAAACAACAATTGAGATGTCTCAGACTAGATTTGCTTACAAACAGCAACGGGTAGGGCCTGTTTATTGACATATATAACAAATATAAAAGCTCATCTACCTTGAAGCGAGCCAAACCAATATTTCCAAGTATCTTAGGCACCAGGTGTTCGAATCATGCCAGCTTTACTCCAGATTCCACAGCAATAGGAAAGATCATCATGTTTCCCAGTTCCCATTCTGAATTTGTTCACAGGCTGATAATTGCCCACAAGTAAAGATTTTTTTCCAGAATGACCAAGTGAAGCTTTTCCAGAGGCCACGCCAAAAATGAGAATCTTCATTCATTTCAAGATACAAGAGCAGGGTGGCTGTACATCTCTCACTCTTTTATATCAAAGCAGCTTAGCCTCATCCCAAGGCCCATTGATCTCAAACTTGTACGCTTGTATCTTGATAAGCCAGTAAGGGCAAATTACATTGACAAAAAACAGTAGACTCAGGAAAAGGCTAAACAGCAGCCGGTGAAGGGTGGAAATGAGGCACAATGCAAGGCCCATCAAAATGAAGGAAACAAAAAGGAGCAGCTTAAAAGAGTACCTTTTAACACGGTTCATGATCAATGGAGAGAATAGGAAGATCTGTAAGGAGAAAAGCATAATCGAAAACACATGTTCAATAAATGGGAGACGAGATGCAATAAGTACAGAAGCTACAATAGAAGCATGGAGAGACACATTGCCGCTGAAAGTTGGATTGTTGAGAGCACCTGGTGGTTTAACCGTTGAACCAGAGTAATCATGTAAGAAAAGATGGACTATAAGAAGGCAAAGCCCATATAAAATCAGAGCTGATAGATCTACTAAGCGTCTGATATATAGGAGCCAAAATGTATAAGCCACATATAAAGAAGCAAATGTTAAGAATGTATTTGTAAAGAGTGTGAAGAGAAAGCTTCTTAGCAGTAAGCAAGAGGACTAAAAAGCCAAGCACAAAAAGACCAACATTGAGTAGAAGGATTGAAATTTCATCAATGCCAGAGGTCAAAGTACGAGTCCAAACACAAACAACAGAGGCAACCGTTGGGTTTATCCCACATCGGTGTAGAGGTTGTTGGTGACTTTTATATAGGCTAATGGGAAAGTCTTATTCCTTAAGTTAATTTTTGGAGTAAGAGAGGCCCGTGACACCTATTGCAAATCCCGTTTGAAAACCCATTAAACCCAATAGTGATTTCGGAGCTTGGGTATGGGCCTAAAGGGTCCAACAAGTTGTATCAGAGTCAGGTTTGAGCCGGGTTTGTCTACACCGATTGTAATGAGAAAGCCTTATTCCTTAAGTTAATTTTTAGATTAAAAGATGCCCATAATAATTATTGCAAGTCCCGTTTAAAAGCCCATTGGACCAATAGTGATTTCGGAGAACAATAAATGGCGACAGAATCACAAACGGCTTTTAAAATCTCTCTTCGCAACATTTGCATTCATGACCATGTCTTGAAGAAAAGATTCATCGATGTAGTTGTCATCATACCCAGGTTGCATACCTCCATATGCAACTTTCTCCATTTCGGTTGAGGTAAGCCTGCCTCATATTGGCTATCCATAATTAACAACCGATCAATGCAGTCCAGACCTTGGAACTACTCATGTTTTTGTTCACAGGTAACCCTCAAACAAAAAATGAGGTAGGAAGAGCCAAAGGTGAAGCCTGGTAGAGTTCAGGACAATTAGATCTACACCTGCAAAAAACCGTAAAAAATGTTTATACAACGATTTTAAAATGACTTTTCAGCAAAAAACACACAATGACGAACTAGCAAATCTTTATAATCATCCACGACAACCTGCTCATAAACTAAAATTTCTATCATCGTTAGACATATTCCCATTTCTAAAACCAATTACAAATCAAAATTTTATCACATCACATGTAGAAAAACACATAATAAATGTTAATCGGTCAATCCTTTTTTAATTCAAGGATTTACAGAATTCACAATAGAGCTTCATAAGAGATCAAAGTATTGTTGCAAAAGACAGAATCGGTGGTTGAATCAGTTTCCTTAAAATTATTGAATCATATAGATTCAAACCGGTTCAATAGTGATTCATAACCTATTTTGAATCGGTGGACATTAACATAACTATATATGTTTATAAAGAATTAAAGACCATAATAAACACACAAAGCATAATGCATAACAGTAAATAATAGAGAAACAACAACATTATGCATAAACAAAATTATAATCATCTTCAAATTTTTTTTAAAAAAACTGATATCATCAATCAACCGCCAACCAACCAATTTTTTTTTAAAAAAAACAACCGATATACTCTAATAAAACCAAAAATAATAAACATTAATTTTTTTATTAAAATTAGCTTTAAACAAAAAAAGTACCATAATACTTTAATTTGAATCCACTCTAAATATAACCTTTACAAATATTGTAGAGGATTGATCTCACAAAACAAAAGGATGAGTATAGTCATAAGTATGACATTAAACAGAGAGAATGAATGCACTTCTTGACCAAAGCAGAGGACATCAAATGCACTTTGGAAAACAGATATATAGAGCACCTAAGCTCACAACAAATTACCCAGAACAGATCTAACCAGTTAAAAATTCAAAAACAGATCTAATCAGTTATAATTTTAAAACAGATATGGTGCACAATACCATAGACTCAAAAGTCTCAATTTTTTTGGATTTTCAAGTAATGGTGCAGCGGGTAAGTCGGGTAAATGGGTTGTCAAAAAGTATTGGTTGGTCCGAATTAAAATAATAATATATTTTATTTAATATCTATAACTTATAGCATTCTGTAATAATATGTCTATATTATAATATAATAATAATAATATATAAAATAAAAAATGTTAAACCAGGTGTTGCCACATGTCCCATGCTTATTTTACAATATTATTTTTTTATTTTTTGTCCACAAAAATAATATTATCTTTTAATTGTTTATAATATTATCTTTTATTTTATGTTCATAAAATTAAATTAAATTATAAATTTACCCTTTTATTATTAAAATTAGTAATAGAAAATCCAAATCATACCCATACTAAATTAATATTCAGTAAGTAGATTTTTAACATAAATAAATTGATAAATATCAACTAATTAATAAATAATAATATATTTAATTTTTTAGAAATAGATATAATATATAAGACTTGAATAACTAAATATTTATTACAATACAAATCAAGTATTATAAATAAATATTATAAAAAAACTTTAATTAAAATATATTATATTCTAAGCCACGTGACAATTGTCACGAAAAGAATACTAAATAGTTGAAAATCATATATAATTATGAGCGAGCGAGAACAAGCGATTAGTTTTATTTTTTTAATATACCAGGTAAGTGGGTAAATTATAATTAATTACCAGAAAAAAAGAAAATGATTTAATTTAACAAAAAATTTTAAAAAAGTATTAAATCGACCAAATAGATGTGGCTGTCCAAGTTTAAGGGCCGTCAGATGACTCTGATCTAGCCACTAACCACCGCAAGATGTGACCTCTTCTTGCCCTGGGCTACCATGTCCGCCATCTTCATGTCAAACAATTTTATCCATCTATATAGAAAAGAGTAGATGTTTCAGCCAAAGAGTCACATTTTTTAATTTTTACCCATCTCAATCTGGGAGACAACTAGAAACTTGGAAAGAAATACTAATTCATAATATTAGCTTACAATATTTAGTGTTGCTAATGGATTTCAATTAAACAAGGTACCCAATGCAAAAATATCGATATTATATATATATATATATATATATATATATATATATATATATATAATACCCCAACTTCGGTCTACGCTCGTGAACCAAACCGGCATGTTACAGGCCCCGGTTAGGTCGGCTAACTCGAACCCAACTCGTGCGGATCTAATCTCGGCGTCTTAAGATGAAGATACGACTCGTCATGCATGGATAAATGCTCAAAATCCTAACATGATACTACATGAATGACGTGCAAGGTAATTCATACAACAATACGATTACGATCAAAATTAATAAAAATTCTAAAATACAACGGACAGAAGTCTCCCCTAAAAGTGCAATTAGGGTCCACCCTGTCAAAATAATATATACAAGTATATATGCATATATCAACAATTTCATTAACACACAATCTAATATACTGTAAACTCATTCTAGAACTGGGGTCTCAACCCACAACGCTTCCACTGCGCACTCTATTCATGTTTCACATTCTATCATGTCTTAACATGTAATCATGTCACATCATCATGTCTCAAGCATTTAATCACACCATTCACTATATAATAACATCATAAACACAATATAATCACTCAATCGACTAACATGTGTGCAAGCGACAACAGTGCTCCTCCGTCCAAGCTGGCTCCTCCAACTCGTGATTATTACCTACATATAGTATAAAAACACGTCAGTAACAAGTGTTACTGGTCTGAAAAATAAAATAACTATAACAAGCTGGCTATGAGAGCAAACTCTCATATGAAAGAAAACATCATATACTCCACGTGAACACTCTGAAGGGCACTACTGAGGAGCCACTGGGCTGCAGACCCAGTAGCATCCCGAACTTACTGATCTGCTGCTGCTGATGCTGCTCTCAGCATTTTCTTACTTCATTTTCTGGTCTCAAATCCTAAGCCCTCTCCTTACCTCCATATTTCTCCTGGCCTTGAGCACGAAGGCCGAGTACTCTCAGGCAGTCGCCTTTAGTACCCTTTGAACCACAAGTCCGGACATGCGCTGTACTAAACAGTACCTGTAAACCTCCACGTTCTCCGGGTGTGAGGAACTCAAACGCGGAGTTGTCAGGATCCCTCGGGAATGGAACAGTCCGCTGGCACTAATCCAGAGCCCGCTTTGACTGTCACGGCATCCGCTCATGGTACGTGCAGTCGGTTTCTCCATCTCTCGTCTCACTGAAAACGCGAAAACTACATATATATAGGGCTGGGTAGGGATTTATATAATAGGCCCGAAGGCAACTTGTGGTGGATCTTGTTTTCGAAATCATCCTCGAGGGATCTCATCCTCGAGGGTTATTAATCCGGAAAACTGTTCGGTTAAATGGCCCGAGTTAAGTGGGATCCGATAAAATGCCACTTAACCCGTCCTGCAAGATAATAAAATAAACATACAATAGAAGAGCGTAAAATAGAGACGAGTCCTAAACGGACCTGGTAGAAGCTCCAAGCGTGTCATCGCGCCTAGGCGGCGAGCTCCTACTTCGTACCTACACATCAAAACTAAATACTAACGCCCGCTAACTAAATGATGCATCAAACTCAATGAACATCACACACAATACGAATAACATCCATCAACAGTCAAATAATCATAATGTGAAAATAATTCTAAGTCATCCTATTCATACCAATTTTATACTATTTTTCTAAGTTATGTCATACTCGATTAGCATGCTCAAACTCGATCTACCTCATTAGATCACTCACTATTCATTCCCAATTAATTGCATCATGCAATCATCACTGCACTCATACTCATACATTTATCATAACAATTATTCAATCCTAGCATGTTGTGCTAACAATCATCAATTTTAAATAACTAACTCGGAGGTAATTATACCTCATGTCATCGGCAATCGGCGACGACTAGGGTTTCATCGCGCGTCTCGGAGCTCGAATTCGGCGCTCATCAGCATCCGAAGTTCGATTGGGATCGACTGGATAAGCTCCGCGGAAGATCCGGCGAACTCCAGTGAATCCGGTTTTCCGGCAAGTTCTGGCGGTTTCCGGCGGCTTTAGTGGTTTTCCGGCACCTCTCCAGCGGTTTTCCGGCAACAATCGCCGGCGGCGTCTACTAGCTGGATAGGGGTCATATTGGGTACCATTGGAACCGGCTCGGCGAGCCCGACTCATCTACGGCATCGACGTGGTCGACAGAGGTGGCGGCTCGCCGGAAAATGGCAAAACAGAGGTCGGCGGCGATGGGTGGCTAGATCCGGCCGGCCTGGGCGGCGATGGCCTCCGCTCCGGTCAGGGAAGGTTGCTGGGTGGTCGAGGGTGTCGAGGCTACAACTGGATCGCGGTGGCGACGGTCGCCAGCGGCGGATCGGCGATGGACGAATGAGCGCGGCGCTAGTCACGGCGGTCCGGTGTCGCGGAGGCCGAATGGTGGCCGGGTCTGGTCGGGGCAGCACGGCGACGCCGTGGCGGGGCTAGGCAGCGTCGATCGGCGGCAGGCCGGCATCGACGGTGGCAGCGGCGACGACAAGCAAAAAGGGGCGGCGTCAGGGCAAGGGTTTGGGTGAGGAAGAAGAAAAGGTCAGGGGTGTTTGGTGGCAAACTCGTAAATAAGACTTGACTCGTCTCCAGCTCGAGTCAAGAATAATAACTAAGTCGTATTAAATCCTAATAAAAAATCGGGAAAAATCCCATAAAATCAAACAAACACCAAAACATCATAATGATATGCTCTAGAACTATCAACCCACCCAAACTGCCCGTAACGCATCCTAACGCGGTAAACGGCCTAAAACTAATTCTACGATTCACTATATATAAAAATAAAAAAAAGTAACTGGCATACTCTCATATATTCTGATAACTCATTCTGTTCTGCTGTGTTCATGACGTTATCATCATATACTTGGGTACGCATGACCCTCATAGCTCATACACGCGACTAGCGTCGGCTCAGTACACATGTTCTGAAACTGACTCGACTCGAAAATAACGGTCGAACCGACCGGTTCTGAATATAAAACCCTGACTCGAATCGTGGGTTTTACAATATATATATATGTATATAATATATCTTTCAAAATAAAACATATTTTTATTATGACAAGAATAATTATCATAAATATTAAAACTTGTGTATTTTTATATAAATATATATAATATATTTATTATCAATTTGGGTCCGGACATAATAAATTAAGTTTGGGGCGGGTTTAACTCATTGTATATTCGGATTTGAATTCGAGTATTTTATTTGGGTCCGTTTCACCAACCTGTATTATTGATTGTTGAACAATTTAATGGGGGAAAATGATATTGCCACTTCAACCAAAGAGTTCATTCTTGGAGACACCTAGCCCTCCTGGGTAGTGTTAGCTATATTTTATATATATATATATATACGCGAAAAGTTTTCTGTACTCCAGCGACGTCGCACGCCTTTTTCATCGGGGCGGATCCGGAAGCAGTCGCTGACGGCTGCAGCCTGGGGCGTGGCATCGCCGGGGGCGGGGACATTCAGGTTGCGGGGGTGGTGGTGATGGCGAGGAGGGCGATGGCAAGGAGGTCGGTAGTGAGCGGCGATCCGAAGGAGGTGCAGAGGTTGGGCAACGAGCAGTACAAAAGGTGGTGCTTTGCGGAGGCGACGGCGGCGGCGAGGTCACCGGCGGTCGTGGGTGGAGCGGCAAAAACAGAGGAGAAACAGGGGAGGTCGGGGAGCTCAATGGCAATTTCGTAATTAAAACTTGACTCGCTCCCGACTTGAGTTAATATTATAAAATATATCCCGAAAAATACAAAAAATATAGTAAAATACGATAAAATAAAATAATCAAGTTCTAATAGATTATTTTATTTTATGGTATTTTAATCTATTTTTTCATATTTTTTGAGATATATTTCGTAATATTGATCGAGTTGAGTCAGGCTTTTATTTTAAAACTACTCCTCTTGAAAAATATGAAAAAATAGGGTAAAATACCATGAAATAAAATAATCCATTATAATTTGATTATTTTATTTTTTGGTATTTTCCTGAATTCTTTTTACATTTTTAGGGAATTATTTCGTAATATTGACTCTAGTCTGGACCGAGTCAAGTTTTTATTACAAAACTACCCCTGCCCATTTCCTTCCCAACTTGTGTCAATATCACGAAATAAATCTAGAAAAAAATGAAAAAATAGATAAAAATATCATAAGATAAAATAATCAATTAGAACTCAATTATTTTATTTTATGGTATTTTATTATATTTATATATTTTTGGATATATTTCGCAATTTAACAAGAGTCGAGAACGAGTCAAATTTTATTACGAAATTACCCCTGCCAATTTCCTCCTCCCTCCTTTATTTTGCCGGCGACTCTGTTTTTCCACCCTTTGCCGTGCCACCCAACTAGTGTTGTCACCGAGTTGGGACTTGAATATGTAGTGGGTTAATTTTTTATAATAAGAATTTGACTCGGTCCCGACTCGAGTCAATATTACAAAATAAATGCCGAAAATATAAAAAAAATACAGGAAAATATTATAAAATAAAATAATCTAATTATAATGGATTATTTTATTTTATAGTATGTTACTCTATTTTGTTCATATTTTAAAATAAAATCTTGACTCGGTCCCGACTCGAGTTAATATTACAAAATAAATCCTAAAAAATTTAAAAAAATATAGGAAAATACCCTAAAATAAAATAATCTAATTCTAATAGATTATTTTATTTTATGGTTTTTAATTCTATTTTTTCATATTTTTTGAGAGGGGTAGTTTGGTAATAAAAACTTGACTCGGTCCTAACTTGTGTTAATATTACGAAATAAATCCCAAAAAATATAAAAAAATACAGAAAAATATCATAAAATAAAATAATTGAATTATAATGGATTATTATATTTTATGGTATTTTATTTTATTTTATATTTTTTAGGATATATTTCGTAATATTGACTCGAGTCGGGACCGAGTCAAATTTTTATTACGAAACTACCCCTGCCTTTTCCTCTTCCCTCCCCTGTTTCGCCGGCGACCCTGTTTTTCCACCGAGCAGCCGATCGCCGGCCGCCACTGCCGCCACTGCCGGCCGACGACGCCCCTCCCTTCTTGATTCCTTCCCGGGTGACCCAAGGCGGGCAGGACAAGTGGCGCGGCATGGGGGGGGCGGCCGGGACGTGGAGGGCGCGGCGGGAGGGGACGTGGAGGACGCCGGACTTGACGACGGTGGCGAGGCGGTGACAGCACTAGTCGGAGCGGCGCGGCGGCGGCGGGGCGGAGCGGCGCGGCAAAAACAAATTTTTTTTTTTGGAAGGGTGAGGGGGGAATGTCCAGCCGTTGGATAAAATCCAACGGCTGGAAAGATGCAGCACAGCCAAGATGGCTGTGCTGCAGTACAGCCTCCCCCCTGCTCTATATATATATATATATATATATATATATATATAGGAAAAACTTTTCCTGTACTCTAGCACAGCCATCTTGGCTGTGCTGGAGTTTGATCTTGGCCGTTGGATTAGCATCCAACGGCCAAGATAAAAAAAAGGGCCGCCGGGCGCCGCAGCAGCGACGGCGGAGGGGGTGGGAAGGGTGCCCGGCCACGGCGACGGCCGGGGGGGAGGGCGGCGGCGACAGGGGACGGAGGGCGCGGCGCGGCGGGGTGGCGGGCGGAGGCCGAGGGGGGCGCGGCGGGGTGGCGGGCTGGGGCCGAGGGGGGCGCGGCGGGGTGGCGGGCGGGGGCCGAGGGGGGGCGGCGGCGAGGGGGTGGCGGGCGGGGGACGGGGGGCGTCGCGAGGCGGGGTGGCGGGCAGGGGACGAGGTGGCGGTGGTGTCGCCCGGCGGCGGGGCGGCGGGCCGGCAGGGGAAGAGGCGGGGCGGCTAGATCCGCCGCCCCGTCGCCCGAGCGGTTACGTCGCCGCCCTCGGCGGGGCGGCGACGGGCGAGGCAGGGGGGTGGCGTCGCGTCGGTCGGGGTGGTGGCAACGCTTGGCCGGCGGCAGCGATGCCAGAAAGCTTTTTTTATCCAGCCGTTGGATTAAATCCAACGGCTGGAGAAGGGGAAGTGGGGCATGTTTTAGCCGTTGGATTTGATCCAACGGGTGAACACTGCAGGCCATCTTGACTGTGCTGCAATACAGCCTCCTCCTCCTCATATATATATATATATATACTATATATATATATATAAAACTTCACTCTCAAATGGTATCTTTTTTAACAAATAGGTATATGTAGAATTAAGGGTGTTGGAAAACTTAAATGTTAGATACCAAATTATAACCATTAAGAATGTACCAGTTTCCAGGATCCAGATTCTATGATCTGAGAAGCTGTGATCTAATTTCTCTCCCCCATAATATTTCAATCACCAAACAGAGCTTTTTAGCTCTTATGGCAAAACAATGTGAAGTTAAGAAAGGACCATATTCTCACACCTAACTATGGGTGGTTATAAACAATTACGTCCATTACGCACTAGTTAGCTTAACCACCTAACAGAAATGAGTTATTATGATAAATATTTAATCATTTATATGAGTATTTGTTTAATAATGCATGTATATTATATTATGAATCCACATCTAACAATTAGGAGATCATATAGAACGAAGAAGAAGAAGAAGAAGATGGAAGAGTAGCATCGTTGTATCACATGAGATAGACGATGATTGAAGGTGTGAGTACGTGAAGAGTTTGGTTCGGAGCTCACGAGAATCACAACTCAAGACCTCACGAGTCACCTTCTTCCCTCCCTTCTGTACCTCTCCCAACTGGATTCTACTGTTTTCTCTTCTCTCTCATTATTTATCACTCTTGTTTATGTCCCTGCCCTCTACAGTTCCCACTGCTGCACTACAATATAATACCAACCATGGTGACAATTGGATAATATAATTAACACCATGTATATACCATGAAATAGCAGCCATGTTTGCTTTGTTTATGTTCCACTGGAAGCAGAGTAAAAACATTTTATATATCTCGAGAAGTCTGTTTATCCCACTTTACATGACCAGCAGCTGGTTGTGTGTAGTTGTTGTCTACCTAGTCCAATGTTCAGATGCTTCACGAGACGAAAAAGCTCATAACTGTTGCACAATAGAATATGGTAGCTAGCAACTAACAAGAACCATCTTCTCATTTTGCCTTTATGGCATTCAAAATCAAACACACAAAATGTACAGACGCAAGCGAGTATATCAAAGATAGAGGTGACAGGAACACACCCAAGAGAGATCAGTATCGATCAAAGCTTGTAGCTCATGTGCAGCGTATGTATAGTGAGCCAATGCAATAGAACGAGGATGAGTAAATGCAGTAGTACCATTGGACTGTATAAGTGCATGTGCATGGGGCTGCTCTTATATAGACTGATAACAAGGCCAGTCCAAGCTCTATTATTGAAAATATGATCATCACAGGTGCTGGTGTTTTGAATTTTTCTGATGTATGTGCTGGTTCACATGCAGATGACGGCAGCTTCTTATGCTATCGAAGGATGACACTTGCATGGGAGTTTTGGAGAAGAAGGTGTGAGTTGTTTACAACGGAGAAGTTACACAGGCTGTTGTGCCACCGCCAATCACCGGATACCCATAACATGAAAACAATACATGAAAATTGTTTTTAATTATCAATTTTAGATGGTTTTATTATTTATTTCTATAACCCAAAATATTAAAAATTAATTATTAAATATTTATTTTAATATTTAATGTACAAGAAAATTCATTTTATCGGGTGCTTTATATGAGCTACAACTGATATTAGAAAGTCGGCAACTTTTAAATCTGATCGCCTATTTAAATTACATGACTGTAATTTTTTAATATGGACAAATTATTTTGATAGTCTAACTGTTTTTATAATCCAATGTTGATGCTAAATTTAGGACAAATTATTTTGATAGTCTAACTGTTTTTATAATCCAATGTTGATGCTAAATTTAGCTTATGTGAGAGTATCAGCTGCACCTAACACTAGTTATTTTCTTTATTTTATACTTATAAATTATAATACTACAAGAAAATAGTATATCACCGTAACATCAAAATCGGTTACTGATACGAAATAAACTTATAGGAAATCTTAATAGAGATTTTTAGACAATTATTCTAAAATTCAAAGATAAATTTGTGATTATTAATATAATGTTTTTTGTATTATAGGTGTAACAATCGAGAAACATTAATTTTATTAAAAGTTTTTACATTCTCAACGAGTAGAAGTCATATTCATACTTATGATTTTTCCCACACATCATGCTAAAATATATCTAAACATAATAAAACACATATTAATAGCATTTTTGGAGATATAATTTTAGTTATAATGAAGGGCAGATAGAGCAAGTCACATATGAATTTTGTAAATTAAGATTAATAATTGATGAACATATAAATACTACATATGTGATAGAGTCTTTGGGTGAATACCAATTTCCTCTTATTAATAAGAGGCGAACTCAGTATTGGTTAAAAATAAGAGATTTAACCGATCAAAGTATAAAAAATATTAAATAATTATAATCTCTCTTCTCGTTCAATTATGATATATTTTTAAAGTTAGAGTTAATCAAATCTATATCTCAGATATTAGAATATTACAAATTACTTCATTATTCAAAGAAAATTTATTAATAAAATTAAAATTTATCTATGATATAAGTCATGACGCAATATTTTACACAATATTTATAAATATTCTTAGGATATATACTGGTATATATAAGACCAGTGTACCCTCATACCTTTATACTCCATTTGTCTAAGCTTCCTTTCTCATCTTCTTCTCCATTCATTCAAAGCTTTGGGTTCCTAGCTGCTTACAGTTTTCTCTTTCAATCCTCTCTCTCCCCAGAAGACTCAAATTGATCATCTAATCTCTAACAAAACAATAGAGTACCCCTCCCCCTTGATGGCTTTCACAAGCAGCCCTCAACAACCCCTCTACCTCCAAAACCATGCATGAAGCCATTGAATTACCTCTCCTCCCATTCCCCTCTCCCTTTGCAACCTAAAAGCCTAAAAACCCATCAACTCAAACACATCAAAAGTTCCAAACACAGACTGTAAAACTATATATATACATATACATAACACACACTTGCACCTGTTGCTATCCTAGCATGGCCTCCCATGGCATGCCGGACGGCCGAAAGGCGTCGACGACGGCCCGGCCACCGCCGGAGCAGGGCCTACTGTGCCCGAGGTGCGACTCCCCCAACACCAAGTTCTGCTACTACAACAACTACAGCCTCTCCCAGCCCAGACACTTCTGCAGGGCCTGCCGCCGGTACTGGACCAAAGGCGGCTCCCTCCGCAACGTCCCTGTCGGCGGCGGATGCAGGAAAAACAAGAAGGCGAAGGCGAAGATGGCGACCAGGGCGGCGGCCGGGGCTGGCGATTCGGACGGCGGAGCTGGTCTGGGGTTCCTCCATGGTGGGCCGGTTGAGCTGCAGCTCAGTGGGCTACCTTTCTCTCGGCTCAACTCCCCTTCCAACGTTTACAACCAGTTCTTCACATTTGGTGATCTCTCTTCTTCCATGATTGGCCCGAGCAGTAGTCCTTGTGGATCGTCTCTCGAGTCTCCTACTACCGGTGCAATTGGTAATTCACCTTCTACCCTTTTGAGTTTTGGGCCATGCCCAACGAGTTCACCAATTCTAAGGCAAGGAGAGGGGATTGGTAGTCATGGAGTGGTCTATGGGGGGAGATCAATCCAAGATCCGATGGGGGACCATCATGTTAATATGCAGATCAATAGTATTGCTTCTTCTATTGCGTCATTGAGCTCCATGAACCAGGATCTGCACTTGAAGCTGCAGCAGCAAAGGTTTGCCATGTTGTTTGGAGGGAGCCATAGAGATCAGAACAGTTCAGTTTCATCTGTTTCTCCTTCCATGGTTGAAAACCAGCAAAATCATCCACTACCCATTTCGTTTCAGACATCAGAGACCTCAAAGATTAGTGGTGATCACATTCCTGGGAATAGAACATTAATGGTTACTGCTACTGATAATCTTCTTGAGAGCTCAAGTCAAGAGATGCAGACATGGAGTGACATGCATCAGTTCAGTTGAATCAAGTTTTTTTAGTGGTCAGAAGATGTCTTGAAGGTGGAAGAACAAAACTGGTTCAAGAAAAAAAGAAGCCAAAAAAGCAAGAAGTGGATTCGAGTTAGTCTTTAATATTCTTTACTTCTTTCCCCTCACTTTGTTTCTATGTAGCTCTGTTATTAAACAAGTTGCATAGCTTTTCTTAAAGGTGCAATGTCAGTTATATGGATAATGTTAATCAATTAGTTACTGTTTGATATGTATTCCATTCTTTCTCTCTCTCTCACGCTCTTACCATCTTTTATTTTGGTACAGCGATGAAGATAATTTTTCTAATGCTGATGGTACATGACTACTGTATTCAT